>PVHP010023779.1:0-27043 GCA_004024765.1 Zapus hudsonius | reverse complement strand
AGCAGAAAGTCTGAGTACTGGCCTTGGAACTATATTACCCCAAAGCCACCTCTAAAGACACTTCTCCTCTAGCAAAGCTCCACATTCCAAAGGCCCACAACTTCCCCAAATTGCCACCAGCTGAGGACCAAATACTCAAAACATTTAATTCAAGCCACCACATAGGCATTTAGGTAGCATGTAACCTTTGCTCAAGCAAAGGAATCACGTGTCCTGTGGTGGTTTTGGTCTCCAGCATGTCCTTTACACTTTCTGTCCCCTGGAAGCAATCACAGCAGTGTGTCCCTACAAATGCCTGCCATTTCCATTTTCCTGATGGCAAACATTTAATTCAAACCACCTTAAAAGATGGAAAGCAATTTTTTAATCAAGACTATTAAAATACATACTAGGTATTTTGTTCTTTAAACAAAATAAGCAATATTTTGAGTATCAAACAGAATGTTATCTACACTGTAAAGTAGCTCCTTCTAACACTGCCACTGTGTCAGCAGCTTGTCAGTGGAATCAAACTAGAGGAAAAGCTGCTCCCGATTTTTAAAAATTCTGTTTTCTTTTCTTTTTTTAATTTTGCATTTATCTTTTTTGATATCTTTATTATCCAAAATTAGATACATTTGATTGTTATTTGCATGTGTGTGTTTGCATATACACACTTGTGCCACGACCTCTTGCCACTGCAAACAGCCACCAGATGCTAGTACGCTCCTTTTATGACCAATGTAAATGGATGGCTGGGCTCGCAGGCTTTGTAAGCAAGTGCCTTTAACCACCAAGCTATCTCCTCACTCTCCTTTTTATAACTGAGAATTTTATTCAATTAAGTTTGATCATGTCCTCACTCCCATTCCACTGAATTCCTCCTTTAAGTGGTCATTCCTTTGTTTAGAGGTTTCATTTTTTTCTCCTCCTCCATTCTCTATGTCAGAATGCTGATGGGTTCAATATTGTGATGGTCTTGTGGAGGTGATGGCATCCACTATGGGGTTATGAATGCACTGATAAATTCATGTCCAAAGAACAGTACCTCACAGTACTTCTTCCAAACCTGTGGCTTTTACCTTCTTTCACGCCCTCTTCCACAATGTTCCCTGAGTCTTGGAGGGCATGATAGATCTCATTGAACACTGAGCTCTCAATAGCCTCTTATTTTCAGCACCTTGATGAGTTTTGAGTCATCTCAGCATCTCTAGCGTTGCCATTTGCAAAGAGAAGTTTCTCTGCCCAGCAGTGAGAGTAGCACTACACACACACACATATTAGTGCTACTATTAATTATATATATTTATTGATAGCTTACATAATTATAGATAAAAACCATTCTGATTCCCTCCCCACCCTCACTCATATCTCCTCCCCTTCTCAATTAGTCTCTGTTTAGTTTCAGTGTCATCATCTTTCCCCCCATTATGTGTAGGTATTATCAGACACTTTGAAGTCATGAATATCAAGATCATTTTGTGTCTGGAAGTTTGCACTGTAAGCAGACCTACCCTTCCTTTGGCTCTTACAATCTTTCCATCACCTCTTCCACAACAGACCCCGAGCCTCAGGAGGTGTGATAGAGATGTCTCAGTGCTGAATACTCCACTGTCATTTCTTCTCAGCACTGTGGTGTCTTTTGAGTTATCCCAGTGGTCACCACCATCTGAAAAAGAGAAGCTTCTCAAGCCAAAAGTAAGATTAGCATTATTATATGGGTATGCACATTTTTTAAAAAGCCCTTATAAGGTTGGTGGGCATACTGTATTTAGCCAGACAACAGCAGGCATTACTCCCCTAAGGCTCATGACCTCCCTGCTGTAGGCTTTTGACTAGGTCTTCAATACCAGGCACGTGTTCCCTCCCATGAAGCGGGTAGCACTAATGTTCTTCCCACTTCCTTTGCAATGCTTGGCAGGTGTGCAAGCAATGTCTCATCTAGCATTGAGTGCTGGACTATCCCTTCGTCTCATCACCTTTATGAATCTTGGGTTTCTTCTGTATTCACTGCTACCTGCACAAAGAAGCTTCTCTAACCTAATCTATGTTCATAAACATAGCCATTAAGAGGGCAATTTGAAGAGCACAACCTATCGATTCAGTCTTAAAACAGTGGTAGCTTCCCTCTTATGACCTTCTAAGAAGGCTTTGACTAATTATCAGCACCAACCATGATCCCCCTCCATGGAGCGTGCTTCAAATCCAACTAGAGTAGTTGGTTACACCCGTGATGGACATGCCACTAGCACACCAGTGGGCAGGCCCATCTTGCCTAGCTGGCCAGTTGTGTAGGTCTGTTGCTGGTTAAGTCTGTTGATGATTTTCCTCCCATAGTAGCCTGCATAGCACCTTCCAGCATTATGACAGCCAGCAAGCCTGAAGGAGGCTTCCAGCTCAGTTCCAGATTTTTTTCTTAATGTTCTGTGACTGAAGCCTGTGATGTCTTCAGCAATAGGACCTTACCATCTAGTTACGATGGGCAACCAAGATCATTAGCAATAGCCTGTATTTTTATTGTGTGTTAAGGGTGGTCAGGGGGCTCATAGGCCTTCCTGACCAACGACTCACTGGGAGGTGCCCCATCCCTAGTACTGGGATTTGCCTTCAACAACATGGCTTCTGAGCATAGCCTTCTCCAGCCCAGCAGGGTATTGCCCAACCTCTCTTTTGGAGATCAGATGAAAGTGAAGTATTCTTTCCCAGAGAAATGTACAGGCACACATACTATTACACTTACTCTCAGAGCTTCATTTGAAACAGGCTATCCCAAAAGTAGACACCGAGATAAGGATTTAGAATTAAGTGGCTAATTTGGAAAAGGAAAGAAGAAGTAAGACAGAGAAGGAAGGAAACCTAATAAAAAGGTCCTGTGAGCCTTGGAGGCTCAGTCCTTCTGGGTCCCTGTGAAAGAGTGCACACAACATCCCTATAGATTGCCCTCCCCTCACTGATGGATAAAGAATCAGGGTGTTTATCTACTAACTCTTGCTCACTCAATTAGTGGAAGGTTGTGCTGAGAGCCCTTGGGCCATCATCACCTGCTCTGCCTTTGGATGAGCTCTGGGGCCACAGGAAGCCTACACCAGAAGACACAGGTGCTTGAGAAGAAGGCTTCCAGATGTACTGGATATGCTCGCAGAGGCTGACGGTAACCTCTGGCTGGGTCAAAATGGGGTTGAATGAAGCACTCATACTATTGGCTATTGATTCTTGGAAGTTCCTTCATGCCCCTAGGTTAAGAGTCTCACTGGCATCCCTTCCAGCTGAGACATCCTCGCTGAGACAGTCCCAGACTGCACAGCTGATACAGCCCCATCTGTGCAGATGCTTTGCTGTTATTATTTATTCCAGATGTTCATTGTGGCAGCAGAAAGCAGAACCTCCCAGCCCACTGGGCCCATGTACTTAAGTCCATGGTTTATGAGAATGAAGCACATGACCGGAATCACTGAAATGGCCTTACTGCCACCTCAGCCTGCTTTCTAATATTCATTCCTCTGTTTTATAATTAAAGTCCACAGAGAAGGCAGTCAGTTTCATTAAGCAATAAACCAGCAACAACATGGGTTCCCTAATGATGGGTTCAATGAGGAAAGAATCCCAAGTGTGAACATCACAGCTCTGAGTGGTGGCTTTCCTAATTGCTACCATGGGGAAGATGGGAACTGAGCAAGAACAATTAGTAACTAGGATCTAGGATTTGGATGAGGGTTCAAATGAGTTCTTCCCAAAAGATGAGGCCTATGAGTATGTTCTTATTTGGAAATAGAAAATTTACAGATGATCAAATTCAAATGAAGTCATTAGGTTCAGTGTAATCCAGTATGGCTATATCCTGATAAAGAAGAGGGAATTTTGCCAGGCATGGTGGCTCATGCCTTTCATCCTATCACTCAGGATGGGAGACTGAGGTAAGAGGATAGCCTAGAGTTTGAGGCCAGCCTGGGTGATAGAGTGAGTTCCAGATCAGCCTGGGCTAGACTGAGAATCTCCCTCAAAAAAATCAAAAAAGAGGAAATTTAGAAAAAGGAAGAAAATAAAAGAAAAAAAGAAGGAAGGAAGGAAGAGAAAAAAAAAAGAAACTTAAATACAGGAACACACAAACATTTAGGTAGGACAATGGGAAAAATATGAGATTGCAGGGAAAAGCCAGCTGTCTGCTAGTAGCCAAAGAATGCCCAAGAAGTGAAGCTGTCCCCCATGGTCCTCAGAATCAACTGTGATCCTCCACTTCCAGCCTCCAGAACTGTGAGGCAGTCACGTCTGATGTTTAAATCACCTGATATGCTCAAGCCCGGGGAAATAGAGGCTCTGTGACACTGTCTCTTGTTGACTTGATAATAAGAGACATACAGTACAGACCTGTGTGTGTGTGTGTGTGTGTGTGTGTGTGTGTGAGTGTGTGTGTGTATGTGTATGTGGCTTTCAGCCATTCTAGCAGGTGCATTGGTGGTTCCTTTTTTACAGACCAATGTTGACTATTAACACCTAACCCCCCCACACATACAGTGATAGATGGACAGAGATTGAGAGAGAAAGAGAGATAGAGAAGAGAGAGAAGAGACTAGATTTCCTGTCAGCTATTCTTCCATAAATGAGAAAATAATGTCTGACCTTTTCATTCCCCTTTCAGTCATGAAAGGAAAAGTGCCGAAGCAAATGTAAGCAATTAAGGACAAACAGATTTCAGGAAGGAAATTTCCATCATCCTAGAAAAGAAATTTCATGGTCTGTATTGCTCAGGACAAGCTGTAGAAGGCTGGCTGCACCTGCTCAACTAGCTGACGGCCCTCACCACTAACATCATGCTGACCTGGTGGCAGTTCTTCATTTTCTCCTGTTTTTCTTCCTCTTCCATCTCTCTTAATCTTCTGGGGAAGGGAGCTAGGATACATTTTTTAATATCATGTATTTAAATTTATAGTTCTATAAATTTATATTTTTAGCCAGAGTGGATGTGCTGTGAGTTCGAGGCCAGCTTTGGATGACAGAGTGAGCTCCTGGTCAGCCTGGGCTAGAGTAAGACCCTACCTCAAAAAAACCAAAAACAAAATGTATATTTTTATAATTATTTTAATTGACACACAAAGGTTTAGATATCATTCATTTGGGCATTTTCAAGTACAGTTTATAGTTTTAAATTTTCCTCTCCTGCCTGTTCTCCCCTCTCTCTTTCCCCCAGGTCCTCTCTCTCCCTCATATCACATGCATCCTTCCCTTCCCTCTCTTCTAGCTCAGTTCTATTCATTCTTGGTTATGGTTCTATCTTTAAGGCTTAATATCCATTTGTCCCTTATAGATACTTACTTCTTGATGTTAGGCTGAGATGCACATCAGGGAGAACATGAGGTTTTGATTTTTCTGAGTTCAGGTCACTTCTCTAATATGATTATTTCCAAATCCATCCATTTCCTGCAAATTTCATTTTTTCCATACTGTTGTATAGAATTCCATTGTGTATATGTACCACATTCTTGTTATCCACTGATCTGTCAATGGGCATTCTGGCTGATTCCAATTCTTACTTATTGTAACTAGAGCTGTAATAAACATGGATACATTCAAGTATCTCTGTAGTAGAGTGGAGAGTCCTTAGGGTATATGTAGATTTCTTAAGCAAATTATATTTTCCTGGAAAATTCATCTATGTTGAGTAAATGGTCAAGTGTATCTGTTCATATTTTCACTTACAATTATGGTTTATTTTGGTGAGTTTGTATGATGTCTCTCTGTGTGCATTTTATCTTCCATCTCTTCTGAGGCAGATCTCACAATGGTCGCTGCTGCTTTTTGCCAGACTCACTGGCCTGGAGCTTTCAGGAGGTTCTCCTATTTCCATTCTTAGTCATGGCTGGGATTCCAAATGTGTGCCACCATATCTGGCATTTTATGTGGATGCTGGGGTGCAGAACTCAGCAAGTGATTTATGCACTGAGCCATTTCCCCAGCATCTTACCCACATTATTCTTTTATCCTTTTGGGTTTTAAAAATTATTTTATTATTGTAATATCTACTTTGTCTTAGCTTATATTCCTTACTTCATCTTAGTATATTTAGTGTGTTATATGTCTCTCTTTTTAATTTTCCTTTCACTATGCCTGGCTAGCTCAGTTGGTAAGGCATGAGACTCTTAATTTTCCTTTCACTGCCTAGAATGTATCTATTTTATCAAACAAAATATTTGCCTTGGTTGATCCTTTTTTTTAAACTGGGAAAAATGAGTTATTTCTCACTTGTATAATTTACATGTGAGAAGATTTCCCCAAGTAATCCTGACTTCTTTCTCATCTCTCACCTATCTGCTTGAAAATAACCTTATGATCTATTTTGGGGGTTAACCATTGGTTCTCAGTTATTGCTTAAATTTTTATAAATGACCAAACATTCTGAGCACCAGACAAAGGAACATACCAACATGTGTGTGTGTGTATGTGTGTGTGTGTGTGTGTGTGTGTGTGTTCCTCTTGAGGAAGTTTTTCTGCATCTCACAAATGAAGAATGAGCCATGAGAACAGCTATGCCTGTTAGGCTCTTGCTTTTGTTACACCCTCCAACATAATCTATTGTTAATAAAGGTGCTGATTTGATCTTCATATCTGTGATTTGTTGATCTCTCAAGAAGCACAGAATTTGAGGGAGAATAGGGAAGTCGTTTATTTTGTTCTAAAATTCTAACATTTCTTTTAAAAATTCTATTAATTTGTGCTCTTCATATTATGGGTTCCTTCTATTTTCTTTAGATTAGTTCATGTTCCTTTCAGCTGCATTCACTTGGTGCACAGTTCACTTGGGTTTTAAATTTTATTGATTTTATTTAATTTGAAGTAATTATACTTTCTTCTATGACCTATAAATGAATTGCAGTTCTGTTTGTTAAAGATTTAAAGTTTTATTTCTGAACAATAAGACATCATAAAGATGAGCTTTTGAGAGCAGTTAAATAAAGCAAAACACTATAATTCCCATTCCTGAAGAAAAAAGTTCCTTATAAGAGATGAACATTTCAGAAAGAATCAAGAAAATAACTTAAACATCTGCTGACAACATAGCAACCCAAAATAAAAAGGTGGTTTCAGTATCTCTCTAGTTTGTAAAAATATTTATTTATTTGCAAGCAAAGAGACATAGAAGAGAGACAGAGAATGGGCTCACCTGGGCCTCCAGCTGCTGCAAATGAACTCCAGATGCATGCACCACCTTGTGCATCTGGCTTTACGTGGGTCCTGAGGAATCCACCCAGGTTGTTAGGGTTTGCAGGCAAGTGCCTTAACTGCTACACCATCTCTCCACCCCTCTTTCTACTTTTCTTTTATATCATGTACCTTCTGAAATTTATGTGCACTTACTTAAGTGTTTTTAAAGATATTTTTCTTCATTATATTTCTAACATGGTAATTTTACCTTATACTAAATCATTCTAGTTTCTTAAAGTTAAGATTTTATAGAATATTGGATATACCTAAAGTAAATGCCTTGTCTGTTGTGTGAAATCATAATCTTTTTTCCCTTTTCCCCTGGCAATGACTCATTTAAGCACAAGTGTTTCTTATCATGGTATTATAGCTTTCCTAACACAATTTGAGAGAATTGAATTGAATTTCAGTGGAACACTCCTTACTACACACTACCATTTTTACAAAGCACAATTTTGTTGAAGTGTACCTGAAGTGCAATTTGATCCTTTAAGAGATCTGTTCTCAATAAAGGTTTCTCCGAAATAATAATGTTCTCAAGCAGCATAGAAACCAATTCATCATTATCATAAGCAGCTATGACTTACCCAGGTCATCTTTTTTTTTTTTGTTTTATTTTGGTTTTTTGAGGTAGGGTCTTGCTCTAGCCCAGGCTGACCTGGAATTCACTATGTAGTCTCAGGGGGCCTCGGACTAACAGCAATCCTCCTACCTCTGCCCCCCCCCCCCGAGTGCTGGGATTAAAGACGTTTACCACCATGCCCGGCTTCCCAGGTCATCTTATTTTGCTCTATCCAATTGATACTCAGACATCAATTCCCACTGCAGTGTCCTACCTAGCCTTCCTAGAAACCTTTGGTTTCTTTTCTTTTAAAAATATTTTATTTATTTACTTGCAAGGAGAGAGAGAGAGAGAGAGAGAGAGAGAGAGAGAGAGAGAGAGAGAGAGAGAGAGAGAGGAGAGAGAGAAGAACAGGCACACCAAGGCCTTTAGCAGCTACAAACTCCAGTTGCATGCACCACTTTGTGCATCTGATTTTATGTGGGTACTGGGGAACTGTACCCGGGTCATTAGGCTTTGCAGGCAAGTGTCTTAACCACGGAGCCATCTCTACAGCCCACCGTTGATTTCTTAACCAACAAAGCAGCTCAGCCAACCTACTTTATTTAAAGGACTCCTAGCATGTGTCTTTGCATACACACACACACACACACATACACACACACACAAACACACACATGCATCTAGCAAACGCAAACCCAGATAGATGAACACACCTAAAGTTAAACCTTCTTTTTAGTAAATATCTGTTTTTATTAAGATACTTTCCTTACATCATTCTTTTTTTGAATGCACATTTTGGTTGGCCAGCAGACAATTAGGTAATTTTCAAACAGCAAATTACTACTGAAGCTCAAAATCTGAATGAGAAGGAATGAGATCTCAATCTCTGGTGATCAGTTAAATAGATTAGTATGGACAACTTTAATATTAAAATACTATTTGAAGTTTTCTTTTTTTGTATTTACACATCATAGAGCACTATCGCGCAGAATAAAAATGCCATTACTTGTGGGAAAGTGTTTTGAAACCATAAAACACTCTATAAATGCCAGTGCAAGGTTGCTGAGACTTTTGGCATGAGGGAATGAAGAGGCCAATATAGATTTTGAGAATGGGGAAAGGAAGCCTTCATTCATTCACTCAACTCTTATTTATTAGGCGTGGAAGATTAACCAAGGACTGTGTCATGGACTGTTTATAAAATGTTGAATAAAGCCAGACATAGTCCTTGCTTTCATGAAGTTGAAATCTAATAGAGGAGTGAGGTAATTACCAGATGTTTACATCAATGAATGTCTAATTTCTAAGTCTAGAAAAGCACTGGGAAGCAGAAGCACACAGTCCATGGCAGCACATGGCAGGACCTTGCCTCAGTTGGTGAGCAGAGGGAGAGATGAGGAAAGAGGAAAGCTCAAGAGACCATCCCTAAGAAAGTTGTCTTCCAGCTGAGCAGCATGGGGTTAGTTACTCCAGATAGAGCGGAGGATCCACACAAGTCCTATGAGGAATGAGGAAGGTAGCAGGTGCATCTGAACAGTGGACCAGTCTGAAGACCACAAGTGTAAGATGGGCAAGAAGAAGCTCGTGATGCAGGATGGAGACCAGACTACACACAGCCTTACCATCCTGGTGGATATCAATTAGAAATTAAGTTCATTGCCTAGAGCCACAAATACAGCTGGGATGAGTTTTAAGCACACAAATATTTTGTTCTCTCACACAGAAGTCCAGAAGCATAAAGTATAGGTTATACCATGTTTCTGCCAAGTCATTAACACAGGCTTCTTTCATCTTTCTTATTAGCTATGATTTTTTTTTTGGATGGGAGGGTGTTGAGACAAGATCTCATTCTAGGCTGGGCTTACCTGGAACTCACTCAAGCCCCAGGTTGGCCTTGAACTCCCGGTGATTCTCCTACCTCAGCCTCCTGAGTGCTGGGATTAAAGGCATGTGTCACCATGCCTGGCTGCTATCTATAGTTTTTCAGTCAATCCTCAAGGCCTCAAACTGAAGACTTGAGTTCAAGTTATTACAGTGATATTCCAGACATACAATGCTAATAGTTATTCCATTTAACAATTTATATTTCTATCTATAGGTTATAGTCTTCTCTAAGAGGTGTTAAAACATCTCTCTCTCCCTCTCTCTATTTCTGAGATACACTGCTATCTCAGTAATTAAGATTTTTTTGTGAGGAAGAAGGGAAAATAGATATTGTGCAAAGGTAGTTTTTGCTACACCATTGAAGGAAATGACTCATTTCTTTGATCAAGGGAATTCTAAGTTTAAGGAAGGATATGGTGTGACTGGCAGTTATGTGGAGATAGCGATGGGTATAGGAAAGCAGAGTGGACCAGAAGAACTCCCAGGGGAACAGAGGGAAGACAGAAGTAGCAGGGATAAGGCTGGTGATGACGAGGAGATTGCAATCATGACTGCTTTGAGAGACATTGAGAAATTGAAAGAGAGAGGCTTGGTGACATGGTGGATGGGGTGGGCTAGAGAGGAGAAGGCACAGAGAGAGCTGGGGATCAGGCTGCCACTCCCTGAAAAGGAGCAGAGAAAGAAGTGTGCTGGTGAATATCACAATATCTTCCAAGGGGAGACGTTGTAAATAAATAGTTGGGCATCTGAGTCTGGGACACAGAGCAGGGATCTGTGGTGGAGATACAAGTCGAGAGCACATAATTTTCATATCACGATTGAGAATGATGGCCGGGAAGGGCCAGTCAAAGTGAGAGAGGGTCTAGGTCTGAGACTAATAAAGGAGGAAAAAGCAGCAATAGAAATAAGAAAAAAAAAGAGTATCCAGATTGATGGGCAGAAAACTAAGGTGAAGTGTTCCAGAGAAGGACACCTTACTAAGGTGTCCTGTGTCCACTGCTTGTGAGGAGGCTTGTGAGTGAAAAGTTCTGAATTTGAAAACATGGAGATGGAGATCTAGTGAGTATTCATTCCTTGCTGGAATGTTTGGGTGAAACCAGATTGTTATGGGCAAGAATGAAATGATGGCAAAACCAGCTGCATAATTTAAGACTGACTATCTCAGTATTGACAAGTGGGTAAATATGGCCTGGGATGGTTCCTTTATTTAGCATACAGAAGCTTAAAATGAGCTTAATACTTATGGGAAGGACCTAGTTGTGAAGAGGAAGCGGTCACTGATTATATGGACGATTTCTGGAAAAGGGAGAGAATATAGAATCCGGTGGTCCTGGGGTGGCCATAATGAGATAGAGGAGAAAGCACAGGAAGACCCGGAGAACAAATAAGAATTAGGGGCCAAAAATCAGGATTTTGTAGCTTAAGAGGACACAATCTTGTCTTTGCAGTACCACAGTATACCATCTAGGGAAAAGTGAAGTCACACAAGCATTATAACCTTTAGGAAATGTATAGATTAAAGTTGTCACCAAATGTTAAACACTTCCCCCCTCTCTTTCTCTTTCTCTCATCCCAGTTTTAATTGAGACCTCAATAAAATAATGTAGTGAGAAAGTGAGAATCAGAGTTTACTGAGGCATTATGAGACACTTTTTTTTGGTTTTTTGAGGTAGGGTCTCTCCTCTCTCTCTCTCTCTCTCTCTCTCTCTCTCTCTCTCTCTCTCTCTCTTGGTTTTTCAAGGTCTGGTCTCTCTCTAGTTCAGGCTAACCTGGAATTCACTATGTAGTCTCAGGGTGGCCTTGAACTCACGGCAATCCTCCTACCTCTGCCTCCTGAGTGCTGGGATTAAAGGCGTGCACCACCACGCCCGGCTACTGAGGCATTATGGTGCCTACAACATCCCCGTGAAGTGAGGCCATTGCTCACCAGCTCTAAGAATGAGGGAACTGTGGTGGGGTGATAAAGCATCCTTGGTTGCTCAGTAGACCACCATAGGAACAGTACTATCTGTATAGTAAGCTCCGCTGATCTGGCACAGCACAGTGGTTATTAAAAACAATAACGTATATTTCAAATTGTTTAAAGTGGAGTTTAAATGTCCTCACCCACAAAGCAGTGGTGATATGACATGTTAATTATTTGGATTATCTGTCTGCTGAGAGTTTCTTTACTGTCATGCAGGCGACATGCCTCAGCAGACAAAAAATGCTGACAGACAAATCAATTCAAGCAGAACAGTCTGAGAAGGGAGGCAGGTGTCCTCCCACATCACATCAAAATCATTGTTGTGCTCCAAGGTCACAGCATCACCCCCTAGTTAAAGGGTTTCTCTTCTCGAACCGTCACAGTGAATGGGAATAGTTATAAAATAGAAAAGGAAGAAAATGAAGGGAATTGAAGCAAGAAATGCCAGTCAAAAAGGGAACAAATCTATTTAAAGTTAATCTTTATAAACAGAAAAGTAGATGTCTATAAGACCTTCAGATGCTTAGACTCATTTAGCAGGTAAGAGTTCTAACCTTCACCATATGTCCAAGGGCAAGTCTATCATGGGACAGAAAGACAATGTTTCAACTTCATCCCAGAGGACTTTGCTTTCTTCTCTGTTCCTGGATCTTTTTTCTGGGGGATTTTCTTGACTCAAATGTCAAACTGGAAGAGCTTTCCCTTGGATCTGGGCAGCTTCCTGGAGACAAAATGGCCACTCAGGTTTTTCTTTTTCTTTTTTTTAAAAGTTTTTTTTCTTTATTAAGCAGAGAGATAGAGAGAGAGAGAGAGAGAGAGAGAGAGAGAGAGAGAGAGAGAGAGAGAGAGAGAGAGAGAGAGAGAGCGCACAAGGGCCACCACCTTGTGGGTCTGGCTTATGTGGGTACTGGGGAATTGAACTTGGGGCCTTAGGCACTGGAGGCAAGTACCTTAACCGCTAAGCCATCTCTCCAGCCCACTCAGGTTTTTCTCAAAGTGCCCAGTCTCAGGTTAATGGGCCTTAGAGAAGCCTGAAGAGTGGGTAGAGGTTGCCAGGGTGTGCGCATGTGTGAGTTTACTCTCCTTATGCTCCAGTGACTACCAGCAAAGAGGAGATGGAGCCGGGCATGGTGGTGCACACCTTTAATCCCAGCACCCAGGAGGCCAAGGTAAGAAGAACACCATGAGTTTGAAGCCACCCTGAGACTACAGAGTGAATTCCAGGTCAGCCTGGGCTAGAGCAGAATCTGTTTCTTTTTTTCAGAAGGCAGCCAGAACCCAGGTGATAAACTACCCCTTGTGCATCAGCCAGGGCCCAGGTGAAACCACAGAGGAATTGGCAAGATGAGCAAGGGTGCTGCTTCCAAGCGAGCCTGACAACCAGCACCAGGGTGATGGAGACAGACACTGAGAATACTCAAACCATAAGGTTATAGCTTAGATCAGACTTTTATGGGAGCTAGTGAGAGATAACTATTGTTTTCAGAAATTCTGTGACCTATTGTAAAACAGAGCCATTGAAAATAAGATAAACATGTAGTTAAATAATGTTTTAAAATATCCCCCCTCCCCCCAAAAATCCAGGAGTGGAGAGCTCAACACTAAAGTAGACTTAAAACACACCTACCATGGCTCAGGGGTGGGAATATTCAAGGGCATTGCCCCCCCCCCCCAATGACTGACTGCTGCTCTCACAACTCATAACCCACAACCCCACGGTAAACACCAGCAATCCCACTGAGGAGGGAGGGCCCTCAGTGGAATGGGGGCAGGGAGGAGGGAAATGGTGGTGCCAACACATGATTTGTCAATATAAAGTTTCTACTTAATAAAAAAATTTTAATTCCCCCCTGTGAAAATTGGGGATGGAATAATTGACCTGTGTCTGCTGGGGGTTTCCAGAGGAACTTCAGGACCCGGGTTTTTCTAGGGAGAAAGCAAGCCTAGAACATGGGGATTTTCCATCACTGCTTTGGAAAACTGAGAAATGCTTTTCTATCTCTTCTTTTTCCTTTGACTCCACTCAAAAAAAAGAAACACTTCCCCCAAACCTACACACCCTGAATGTATTTTAAAAGCTAACACAAATAGCCTTTTTGTTGAAGGTTCTTTTACATCTGCCTCCCTTTAGAAGAGGCCTCTGCAAGTTGAATCAGGAAATTTTGGAAGATTTGTAATTATGTAAAGTGTTTATTTTTTTGTTGTTGTTGTTCAGGGGTGCTTTGGGACTCGACAAGACTAGAAGTTTAAGAGCAAATGGTCATGATTGCCTTACAAAAAGTTTGCCTTATCCAGTAGTCTCATCTGAGGGGTAATAGAATATAAAATTCCTTGGATGACATTTGTCCATAATGTTATGAAGCAGATTATCTCTGCCCTAATTTGTTTTTCAATTTAGATCATTGAGGGAAACCTGGTGTAGGGAGAGTGATCCTCCAAGCTTTCAGACTTAGTATGTTTTTTAGCAACTTGTGGCTCATTGACTTCATACATCTTTCCCAAGCCCATAAGAACTCTGGCATAATGTATATTAATTATCAACTTTACAGAACTGAGAATCACCAGGTTAGTTTAGCCTCACTGCCAGTCTGTGAGGGATTATCTTGATCAGGTTAATTAAGGTGGGAAAATCCACCTTAACTGTGGACAGCGCTATTCCATGGTGGTGGTAGTTGGAGAGGGGGATCCTTAGTGTGGACTGAATGGGACCAGCTGCCTCAAGCTCTGCAGTCATGCCTTCCCTGCCATGATGGACTGGAACCTGGAAATGGAAGCGGAAATAAACCCTCCCTCCCTTAAACTGATTTTGATCATCTATTTTGTGCCAGGAATGAGAAGTTGACTAATGTAAGCTACTTTGAGGAAATTGAACTTGAACAAGTACACTGGGGGTTGAGGATGATAGAAGACAATCAGAAACTATAATACTATTAGTAATTATGTTCTACATATAATATTACTATTATCAATTATGATTATACATATAATAATATTACTATTAGCCATTATGATTACACATATAGTAATATTACTATTAGCAATTATGATTATACATATAATAATATTATATTCGCAATTATGATTACATATATATAATAACACAAATACCGGCCTGCATTTATTTTCTAGTCATGGGGCCAAGTATCTTACTAGAATTAGCTTATTTAAAAAATTGCAAGAACTTTATTTTGTGGTTTGACTATAAAATAGCCCCCACAGGCTGATGTGCTGAAAACTTGGTCCTCAGCTGGTGGCATTATTTTGAGAGGGCTGAAAATTAAAGGAGTTGAGGTCTTGTCCCTGGCCCCTCTTCATGTGTGCCTTTTCCTCCTGTCTGACATGAGGGCAGCTACTTTGCTCAGCCTCATCACGTAAGGGCTACATAAAACAGACAGGTGACCACGGGCTGAAACCTCTGACGCCAAGATGTGGAGATCAAGCTGATTGGCACCAGGTGAATCTTTGCAGGGCTAGCCTAAGGACATGGAAAACTTTGTGCCATGGGTGGAGTTCCTGCACATGGATTTCATAAGCTTCTCCAAAGATTTCCTGATAAACATAAGCGAATAACTTGTGATCTGATCTGATTCAAGCTCATGATCTGTCTTATGTCTAGACTCCCCATATCTTTGACTTGCTGGAATAGAATAAAAATTGCCAGTGAAGTAAGTACAGGGCTCTGCACTCGATGTAGCCCCTTGACCCTACTTTAAATCATATTTTGTGTGTTCTATGTTCATTTCATGTCCTTCCAGGCACTGATGGACGATGGTGATACCAGTAGCCCAAGTAAATTCTACCTTCCTTTAAACTGTTTGTCTAAGGTTACAGCAATAAGAGACTGACACTTTCTAAGGTGAGTTAGTTCTATATTCACGTCCTTATTTTCAGCTGAGGAAATGGAGTTTTCAAATGAAGAAAATTCCTGTCAGCATAGGAACTCCATCCAAGCTGTAGGTCTTGACCAGAAAGCTACCCTGGCTCAGGAAATGTCACTTCATGTGTGTGAATTGGCATGCACAGAAGGCAGATGGCAAGTTTCACTGTGAAGCCAAGTTTCCGAGCTACTTTCTTGAATAAGGAGACCCTTGAACCCAAAGTTGGAGAGAATCTGGTGTTCCATCTTTCTGTCTGACACCCAAACTTTCAGACATGATTGTGATCTACCATAAAACAAGAATTGATCAGCTTCTAGAATCCAAAAGACTCTCTAGCTTCCTTTGTCCCTTCATCTATGAGCTCATCCCGAGCACTTATCCTTCAGGGACATGTGCCTCTAATCTTGATTTTCTGCAACTCTTTCCCAGGAATGAGTCTCCTCGAAGAAGAAGGAATTCCTTCTGGCATTTTGTTATATTTTGAGGGAATGACTTCATTTGCCATCCACTGAGTCTTGTAAAGTAGACCAGGAGACTCATTAAATTTTGGTCTTCTTGTTCCCTTTTCACAGACAAAGAAACTGAGTCACCAGAGAGGTGTGTTAACTTGCCAAAGACCCTGAGCTACTTGGAGTAGGGAACCAAGACCCTATTCCACAACACCATGTCCCCTCCCTTCAGCATCAAGACACATTTGCCCCAAAGCCTGCTCAGCATAGGTCTTTTTTTAAAAATATTTTATTTATTCATTTTCAAACAGAGAGAGAGAGAGAGAGAGAGAGAGAGAGAGAGAAAGAGAGAGAAAGTGAGAGAGAGCAGCCACCACCTTGTGGGTCTGGCTTAGGTGGGTCCTGGGGAATTGAACCGGGGGCCTAAGACACTGGAGCCAAGTGCCTTAACCACTGAGCCATTTATCCAGCCCTCAGCATAGGTCTTTAAAAGAATCACCAGGGTGTGGAAGCTCCTGTGCTCTTTCCTGGGAATCACTGTTTCCATCTTTAGACTATGGCCTCTGTTTTAACGAAGTTAGTAATCACACAAAGGGTCCATTGCTTTTTATAGAACTATATCATAAATCAAGTTGGTTTTAGGCTGCTTCCTATTCCCCTGGGGATTTGCTCATGTCCCTGTTCCCAGCAGGTGTTCTCTGCCATGTCCATAAAGCCACACTAATGCTGGCAGCTTGGTAGAAAGTGTGAAGGAGTTGGAACCAGGCCAATTTTCACTTGGTTCTTACGTCTGCACTTCCTGCTTGTGTGACACTAGACAGGTCCCTGACCTCTCAATGCCACAGGCACCTCCACTGTGGAAGGAAGGTCACAGTACTTACCTAACTGACATGAGGACCCCAAGATAATGCGGCCATGGTCTTGAGTACAGTACTTGGCCCAGCAGGCAGCGGGAGATACTCCCCGACTTCTGCTATTGTTATTAGCATAGCTATGTCTTCACCTGCCTCAGAGTCTCCAGCCAGCAAAGCTCCTTCTGTGCATGTCCTTTCTCTGACCACCTTCAAGGTCACAGGCCAGCAGGTGTAACTGGCTGAATAGGGTCTACCTGGGACCCTCTTGGCAGGTGTCAACTTCACATTCCAACAACATTTATACGAAACTTAGGTAAAATTTGGAACCGGAGCCTTTGACACAGATCTCCATTTCTGGTACCTAGATGCAAAGATGAGGGGTGGGCTGCAACTTAGCACTCAGTATTTCCAACAGGTTCAACTCTGCTGGAAGCCGAGGCTCCCCCTTGGCAGGCAGATGGCACTGATGTGAACTCCAGTCATTTCTGGAGGAGGTGAAGATGCCAACAAGAAGGTGGTTGTTTCTGGAACCAGTCAGCTGTCTCACAAGATGCGATGAGGCAAACAGTTCTGGCTTGCATATATCAGACCTTCCTGCTTGTTTACCTCAGAGCTGCCTCACACCGAGAGAGAGAGAGAGAGAGAGAGAGAGAGAGAGAGAGAGAGAGAGAGAGAGAGAGAGAGAGAGAGAGATGTCATAAGAATCAAGCACAGTACCACCACAGCCCAGGCTCCTCAACACTGTGGTCCTCATGATGGAATCTGCAGTAATGACTGAAGCTCTGTCACTCCCTGTCTCCAGTTTACTCTGCCCTCTGACTCAGGTGGCAGGTTCCAGGGTCCACAAGCAGTCTCCTTTCCATTTCTTCAGCCCTTATTCCCTCAGCTGCCCAGACACTGGCATGGACCGGCATCTGGTCTGGCTCTACTGTGAACTGGTACTCAGCATCCAATACCTAGAAGTGACCTGACAGCAGCTGCCCTCTTTCTGGAATCTGTCCAGGTGAGACTCGAGTCTAAGACGCTATTGTTTCACCCTGGTATTTGAACAATTGCTTCTCTTATTCCTGAGACTACCTGTAGCTAACGTTGAGCTCTTAGTATATGCCAGGCTCTGCCCTGAGGACGATTCTCCTCTCCTTGTCTTACTTAAGGCTGAAGGCTATTGACTGTCACATCTATTTTTCTGTTAAGCACTTCCAGACCCATATTGCTAACCTGTGTCTCAGTAACTCCCAGGTATAAAATGACCTTTGTTCTCAGAGACCTTTGATGAAAGCATTCTGAGGGTGGAGACTAGGTCTTATTTTGTACTAAATTCTCTGTTCAGCCCTCACTACCAGGTGGGTTCTTTAGAAATATTACAATCAGTCCACTTCTCAGCAAGAATTTATACAAAACTTTTATCTATTTAGAGCCTTCTAGGTTCGTTACAATATCAAAGTCTGTGGTGGTAGACAAAAGACATACGTAATCTTTTTGGTAAAGATTAGTTCATAGGAAACTGTAATCAATCATATGCTTAAACAAAAAAGAAGTTTCTGTCTGAAAGAAAGGGAGAGCAGAATCCTGGGCGGTGATTTGAAGAATGAGGCCAGTGCTGAGTGGAAAGAGAGAAGGAGGAGGGTTATGAGAAAAGGTGACCCTTGGGGAAAGGACATGAAGCATTTGCCTGTAACCATGTAATATACACGCTTTAATTTCTCTTCACCATCACATACTAGAAACTTATAGGGTCTCTTTTCTTGATTGCAAACTAAACAAATCAATAAGCTCTTCCTCCTTGGACAACAACAACACTTCTTAGCTCAACAGACATTTTTCTCTGAACATTTGGGGAGAGAGGAAAGGACTCACCTAGGGTAATCTCTAGGGACAGAAAGGATTGTCGTGTCTCCCTCCAGTCTTCTTGTTATCCTTTGTCTACCCTTTTTGACTTCTAAATCCTTTTAGATTCTGGATACTGAATGTATGAAAACATTATCAAATCAGCTGTCAGGGGTCCTTTTGCTCTATCGTGATAGAAGTCATGGGTAGGCAAGGAGAAGTTTCAAGTGCTGATGTTTGGGTACTTTTGTGTCCCTCAGCTTTGACAGAAGTGGATGGTAGCAGCAGGCAGGTGGTGACAGCAGCAGCAGGTGGCTCCCTCTAGTGCGACACCTCTCATGCAGGTCTTGGGAAGCACGATCTTGTGCAGACCTAAGAAGTCTGGATTCCTCAAGCAGTGGCCAGTGTTGCAGCCACTGGAGAAGCGCAGGTTTGGGGAGTCCTCAGTGCTCCTCAGCAGGCCGGTGGTGTAACAGCTGCTGGACCTGGGATGGCTGAGACCAGACGACTGCTAATGACCAGGGCCTATAGCTCATCTGTCTGGGATGATTGACTCATCTTCACAGTCAGCTTCGCTGGATTTAGAGTCTCCTAGAATGACCTTGGTGTGTCTGCCTGGATTAACTGAGAAGAAAAGACCTACCCTGAATGTGAGGGGCATCATGCCATGGGCTGGGGGCTTGAGGGAAATAAGAGAAAAAAGAGAGGGAACCAATAGAGCCCCGGCCCTCATCAGTGTTCTTGTGTCACTGAGATGGGATGGGTCCTAGCTACATGCTCCTGCCATGACGAGGCCCCCTTCTGCATACTTCCCCTCAAACTGTGAGCCAAAAGGAACCCTTCCTCCCTTCAGGAGCTCCTTACCGGGCATTTGATCACAGCAACTAAGGTAACCAATATGCTGGCTCTTGCAGCTGGCTCTCCTTCAGTCTCATAGCTGCTCTGGCTACTCCTGACATCCCTTTTATTCCCGTCCTGGCTGTGTTCTTGAACTGTTCAGCTGTCTTCTATCGCTATGGCCACTGTCTCAGTGACTCCTGCTGCTGCTTCTGGTCTTGGGGCTCAGGACCTCATATGGCTGCACACCACATGTGTGCTGGCTTCTCTGCTGTGATGGCCACTACCTCTTCTATCACTGCGCTCGGCTTTATTTATTTATTTATTGCTGTTTCTTCCTTCAGATTATTAGTTCTGCTGTTCCAATAAAAGCATGCAAGGAAAAGCCTTCAAGAAAAGCCTTTTTGATACCTTCTGTCATAACACCATGGCAGGCAACCCAGGAAGTGTCTCCTAGTCACTTCACCAATGAGCTCACCAGCCTGCTTGTTATCACCAGATAAGGGGTGTGTATACTGGTCACCTCTCATGCAAATGAAGCTTTGTGTTGGCACCAGTCATATGGCATTGTCTGCTTTTCACCAGTCATAACAGTTCCTCTGCTAGGCCACCGGCAGTGAGTAGTCTATGTTGGAATGGCTGTAGGGCCATCTAGAATTGACTCAAGACTTAGGACAACAAAAAGTCCAGTGAAAACTCTAGGAAACAGCCCTGGCTGGAGTTGCATCTTAAGGAGAAAGAATCAGAGCTGTGATCATCATGTAGTTTCCTGAGAGCAACTGTGGAGAGTTCAAGATGGCCAGTGTTGACAAGAGGGTCGTCTGACTGGCTGTGTGACTCAGTCTTTTTGCTCAGAGAAGCAAGGGAGTCTAACAGCTGCCAACATGGGAGGCGAATGGCTGCCTCCCCATTGTGTGCGATTTCCAGGACAATGAAGAATGCATGCGATGAGAACTTAGCATCAGCATGCCCACTGGATTCAATAGAGCTTTATCTATTCTTATCCACTGACCAGTGTCCAGGGTGAGCTGAGTCCCACTCACCGTCTCAGCTGCACGAGTAGAATAATCCAACCAGAGTTGGCACCCTGACTGCTCCTCCCTAGATGTGTACAAAGTAAAACAAAAATAGCAAGGCCAGCATGTCTTGTGGACTGGGTGATGTGCCTGGCATTTTACCTGTGCTAACTCACTGAGTCAACACACGAGAGGGAATTCATTGGCTTTCCCACCCTCTTTTATAGATGACAAAATGGAGGCCTAGCAAAATGAACCAGTTTGCCTACTAGTCAAACATGGAGTCAAGCCCAGATCCATGTGACTTCCTAGTGTGAGCTCTTAGTCCATTGGTCCCTAAATTTCTTTGAGGACCACCTTCCGCATCTGTAAAACATTCATAAACATTGAATAAGTATTAATCAACAAGCGTAATAAAATGTTCATACCCTCCCTCATGATGGGGAGTAGAGAAGAGTAATGTGATAAGAAGTATTTATTTAGATTTTTGTTGACTCTATTTGGAATTGAACCCAAGGCCCTTGCATAGAGATGCCAGCAAGCGTTCTATCACTGAGCTATACCCCAGTGTCTGAATAAAGCATCTGGCCTGGAATGTAGGGGATGATTATAAAGAGGGCCTTTCACTACTGATTTGCACCATTCATAAATGGTGAATGTTTACACTGCTTTTGTCTTGTATTACAGCATCATACTTCGTCAAGGATTTTGTAAGCACTCAGGAAGAAGTCTTACATATTCTTGTATCTTTCTCAACTTCCTTAAAAACACAAAAGCCACAAAACTTGACTTTTTTTTTTTTAGCTTTTCTTTCTCCTCTCTCTTTCAGATGGTATTACAGATCTCATCAAAGGTGAAAATAAGAACATTCTTCCTCGGAGGTGACTCCATAGGTAGTAGAAAGGTAGACCAAGGCTCTTTTGTTCTCATGTAGGAGTTGGTGAGCCTGAACACCCTAAGGTAAGGAATTAACTACTGCTCTGCCAAATCTTCACACACTGGGCAGGAGTTTGAGCAGGTGTGGTGGTCTTGGGAAAGATGTTGACTCTGGTACCCAACAGGTGAGTGGATATAATTACACTTCCATAGAAATGAATGCTGATCCCTCCCCTTGGTGTCTTAGCTATGGGGGACTCAAACAAATATTTTAATTAAATTGTTTCAGCTTTCAAAAGTCTTAGCAGATGAGACTTCCGAATCTGCCTCCCACTTTCAAATCCCCCCAGGTATCAGCAGATCCTTCTAGAACAAAAACCCAAAACCAAAAATCATGCTTCTACATAAACAAGTGGCCATGCTTCGCTTCCGAGATCCGTAGCTTCATTTTGCCTTTGGCAGGTTGGAGTGACACCATCCTATGCAAAAGCAGAACTTCCAGTTCTCTTATCACGGAGTGCCAACCGTGGAGAGTGAACGGTGGAGCAGTGTGTTCTAGAGCCCACGCCCCTTCATCTGAAGCATAGGTGAGTTCCAGAGAGCTGGAGGCCACTCTCTGAATAGCTCCTGGTTGACTTAGGGTAAAGTGACCCTTTCTTTTATTTTCTTTTTTAAATGCACACATGGTGGATGGAGGAATCTTGACAGATGGAGATCAAGGTTTGGTCTTAAGTGATTGGTTCAGCACCACAGTGGTCAGTACTGGGCCTGGAATCAGTGTTCTGGCTACGTGCTCCCAATCTCTTAATATCCCAGGCCATCGAACAACGTGTAGACAGGCAGAAACAATAATGCTCTTGCCAAGCAAGTCTACCATTCCTAATGTAAACTGCGTGGTTCTTCCTTTACATCTTGAGAAGCCTTTTGTGGGACATTTTTAAATCCTTTTATTATTCTTTTTTAACAAACAGCTCCAGGAGAAGCCCTTTTTTAAAAAAAAGCAATTTATTTATTTGCAATCAGAGAGAAGGTGGAGGAGGGGAGAATGGGCATGCCAGAGGCCTCTTATGCCACAAAGTGATGCATGGTCTGAGGTTCATTTGCAGTGACTGCAGGCCCTGACATACCTATTCTCTCTCTCTCTGCTTGCAAATAAAAATAAGTAAATAAATGTACATTTTTAAAAGAACTTTCCTTTTTTATTGAGAACCTTAACATGTGAGCATTCTAGAATTTGATCATGTTCCTGTCCTGTTATATCCCTTCTCCCCTGTCCCCCATCCACTCAGGACCTCCTCTTTTAAGGTAGTCCTTCCTCTGTTTTGTTATTTGAGAATCCTTTCTAATAGAACTTTCTGGAATGATGAACATGCTCTGTTGCTGCCACGTTCAGTTCTGCAGTCACTCAGCACCACATGTGGTTATTGAGCATTGAAATGTGTAACAGATAAGCACGAGTGCCGCTCTCATGGAGAGCCTGACAACCTGTCCCGCAGAGATAGTGATAGACACTGAGGAAGATGCATCAAAGCAGAAATCCAGAAGTTTCTGAGAGCTCAGCAATAAAGTAGACTTTTAGTACACCCACCAAGGCTCATGGAACATTGTGGAAGAGGGGGCTGAAAGCTTGTAAGAGCCACAGGGTGGATAGGAGTATCGAGAGGCATTGCCCCTCCCCTCCCCCAGTGACTGATTGCTGCTCTCACAACTCATAACCCACAACCCTATGGTGAATAGCAGTAACCCCACTGAGGGCCCTCAGTGGAATGGGTGTGGGGAGGATAAGGTAATACGAGAGGAATGGGGCCAACACATGGTTTTTTCATACAACAAAGTTTCTAATTTTTTAAAAAAAGTATAACTGTGAAATTGAAATTTTTATTTCATTTTAATTAATTTAAATATAAATAGTCACATGTGGCTGCTTCAGTCCAGATTCAGAACAATGGGAGGCTCTTCTGGGGACCAGGCCTTCTCAGCATTCCCTGGCTTCTAGGTGCAGATCAAGTGTGCACTGAGTCTGAAAGTTAGGTCATTGGGATTAGGCAACCTCATGTGCAGGGGTATGTATAAACTGGCTATGAGTGACATCATCTGCCCTTGCTCACTAATTCTGTGGCTCATCTTTAAGGTTAGGTGACTTATCATCACGATCTGACTTTCTGACTTCTTTCCAAAACCAAAGATGGTCACCTCTGAGTCTGCTTTTCTGTATGGCATGAATATGTAATTTTGGAGCTGATGACTAGTGGCTGGCACAGTAGGAGGGGTTAGGGCCTCTAATTCTCCATCGTCCCTACCATGGTTTGAATGTGCTCCCCAAATTACTATGCTGGAAACTGTTATGGCTTGAATCCGAAATGTCTCCCAGGGGTTCAGGGTTTGAATACTTGGACTTCAGCCTATGGTGCTATGTTGAAAGCTGCAGAGCTGTTAGGAGGTGGAGCCTGTCTGGGAGGAGGAAAGCACAATGAAGGGCTCTTTTTTTAAATCTACTTCTACTTCCAGCATGTGTTCTCTGCGTCATGGTCTCTGTTGTGTGGACTAGAATTCCTCCAAAACTGTGAGCCAAAATAAACTTTTCTGCCTTTAAGTTGTTTCTGTCAAATATTGCATGTCAGTGACATAGAAGTAATTAAGATAGAAACAGTGTTGGGAAGTGCAGCCTAATCAGAGATATGTCCATTGAGCTCTACGGATGGACTCCTGTCATGAGATTTTTGTATAAAAATGAGTCTGGGGGCTGGAGAGATGGCTCACCAGTTAAGGTGATTATCTGAAGAGCCTAACAACCTAGATTCAATTCCCCAGGACCCACATAAAGCCAGATGCCAAAAGTGGTGCATACATCTGGAGTTTGTTTGCAGTGCCTAGAGGCCCTGATGCGCCCATTCTCTCTGTGTCTTTGTCTCTGTATCTCTCTCTACTTGTAAATAAGTAAGTAAAATATTTTAAAAAAATGAGTGGTCTCCACTTAACCTCTCTTTCTTTCTCTCTCAGGCATGCTGTCATGTCTTTCGATCTCCTTCCATGGGATAATGCAGCCACAAAGCCCTTGCCAAAAACCAGCACCTTTGAACTTGGATTTCCAGTACTTCAGAACTGTGAAACAAATCTCTATTCATTGTAAATTACCCAGCTGTGTGTAGTAACTTTATAAAGCCTTAAGAAGTATTCTATGCTAGCAATAAGTCAGTCCAGTCGCAGGTGTTTGGTCAAAGCTTCACAAATGGACTGAGAAGATTTCTACCTTTTCCCAAACTATTTCCTTTGTTTGCACTATCTGTGTCCATGTAGTAAGCTTCTCATGCAAACTCCAGCCCTCTACTAGGACAAAGCCCCTGTATTCCTTCTGACCTCCCTCCTCTCTCAGCTTGGTTGCATTGCCTTCCTTCGCTGCTCTCCTACAAAAGCTGCTCAACATAAATCTTCCTCATGGGAACTTCCTTGACCACCAGTACCAGACTTCTGTGGTCACCTAGAGCTCTGCTGTCCTATAGGGTAGCCACTGGCCACCTGTGATTGTTTATATGTACATTTCAGTTAATTGAAGGTAACTAAGTTAAATATTCTTAATTAAAATACAGAAATCAGGAGGCAGAGGGCAGAGGTAGGAGGATTGCCGTGAGTTCAAGGCCACCCCTGGACTAGAGCGAGACCCTACCTCGAAAAACCAAAAAAAAAAAAAAAAAAAAAAAAAAAAAAAAAAAAAAAAAAAAAAAAAAAAAAACCCCAAAAAGAAAGAAAGAAATCAGCTCCTCATCACACAAGCCAGGTTTCAAGTGCTCAGTTGTCACCAGTCTGCCACATATACTGGACCGTGTGTTAGATGTGCCGTGAGTTGGACAACACTGATCTCAGATCTTTACATAATTACTGGTGGTTCTGTCAGGCAGCACTGTCTATAGAATGCAGCATAATTCTTTTTTTTAAAAAATATTTTATTCCCCCTACCCCATGGACTGATTCAGACGGCCTACGGAGGAGGATATCCAACTGACCACGGACAGGGAAGAGGGAAATAGGGGAAGTGGAGACATCAACACATTATTCCCTTATTAAGTATATCTAATTATGGATAATACAATAAAAATATTTTATTTATTTATTTGAGACAGAGCAAAAGAGGCACACACACAGAAAGAGAGAGAGAGAGAGAGAGAGAGAGAGAGAGAGAGAGAGAGAGAGAGAGAGAATGGGTGTGCCATGACCTCCAGCCAGTGCAAAAGCAAACTCTAGATGCATGCGCCACCTTGTGCATCTGGCTTCACCTGGATACTAGGGAATTGAACTTGGGTCCTTTTGCTTTGCAGGTGAACCCCTTAACAACTAAGCCATCTCTCCAGCCCTGCAGGACAATTCTTAATTGAGGTGTTTTGGGCTTTCCATGGGTTGTTATCCCTTTTAAGGTCAAATCTTTCTTTAAAATAAAGCAACTTTTCTTGAAAAGAAGAACTTTTTTTATAAAGGAGAAACTTTTTCAATATGCCATGCATTCCTTCTTTCATCAATTATCTTAGTAAATGAAGTACAAGTGCTCATGTTTCTTCAGTTAGTGAATATGGTTTCCTACCTGAGTCCCCCTGTGGTCTCATTGAGGATGACACTGAGTGTTCCTCAGTCCCTTTCAGGCTCATGTGGAAGCCCAAGGATGTTGCTTAGGATGAAAAGAGACGAGAAAAGCTAGGTACATTTCAACTGTACCCACTTAGGACTGGAAGAAAAGACCTCTTATTGCTTTCCATTAAACTAATAATGATACGATGATGAACAACATTCAACTCACACTTCAGTGATTTGATTTTTTTATGTGTGTATTTTACTTAAAATTATGTAAGAGTTGAAGCAGTAGTAAATGAAGGCAGAGCATTCTGACTTAGGAGTTTACACAGTGGGGTAGACCTCTACCATTTAACTGTGGGATCTTTTCCTTGCCTTCTCTAAGCTCCAACTTATTCCAAGAGGAATAATAACACTATCTTGTTTCATAGAGTTTCTGTAAGGGTTAAATGAGAGAAATGCCATCAGCATTATCACCAGAAAAACATCAGATCCTAAGGAAAAGCAATCATTGACTCCCTCCAATATATCTGTCTGCTGCTCACACAACTCCTAGCCCTCCAGCCCATGGAACATTTAGGCAATACCGCTGTCACAGTCAGCCACACGCCGCTGGGATGAACCTTCAAACCAGGCACAATTTGGGGGAGGAAAGTATTTGTTGAAACTACAGATTGAGGGGAAGTTCTAGAATACAAAAGAGGCTGCTCCCCTTTCACAGGTCCAAGCAGAGAGAGAAACCCATCACCAACACCATACACACAGAACAGCAAATAGGCAGGAGGGCCAAGGAGAGAATTTCTTCCCCTTTATATAGCCTTAGGGTGGGGTCTTACAACCCTTCCCCAGGCTTACTGGCTTCCTGAATCTCTGGAATTTCCTTCCTGCATGACCCACACAGGAAAGGATGTTAACTTCCAGCTTCTTTGAGCTTCTTTACATCCTGCTTTTTGCTGAGAGGCTGCCTTCCTGTAAACATCCTCAGAGACCCACCCAAGATAATTTAAAAGATCAAGTTGACAACAAAACCTAACCATCACAACCACTGAGATGGCCTTCAGTGGAATGGGGGCAGGAAGGAGGGAAATGGTAGTACCAATACATGACTTGTTCATACAGAGTTTCTAATTATTATTATTATTATTAATAATAATA
>PVHP010023778.1:0-27044 GCA_004024765.1 Zapus hudsonius | reverse complement strand
AGAGAGAGAGAGAGAGAGAGAGAGAGAGAGAGAGAGAGAGAGAGAGAGAGAGAGAGAGAATGATTGAGAACCAGGGCCACCACCTTGTGGTTCTGGCTTATGTGGGTCCTGGGGAATTGAACCCGGGGCCTTAGGCACTGGAGGCAAGTGCCTTAACCGCTGAGCCATCTCTCCAGCCCTAAAAAATGTTTTTATTTGTAAGGAGAGAGAAGGAAAGTATGGGCTCACCTAGACCTCCTGTCACCACATATGATCTCCAGATGCATGTGCCACTTTGTGCATCTGGCATTATATGGGTACTGGGGAGTGGAACCCAGGCCATCAGACATTGCAAGAAAATACTTTAACCGCTGAGCCATCTTTCCAGCCCAAAATATATAATGTTTAAGAAATAAGATTAGCAAAGGGTTTATACCTTTTACCCAAGAGATTTATGTATGTATTTGAGAGCGAGCAAGAGACAGATAGAGAATGGGCACCCCAGGGCTTCCAACCACTGCAAACAAACTCCAGACACATGCACACCTTGTGCATCTGGCTTTACATGGATCCTGGTGAACTCAGGTCCTTCTGTTTTGCAGGCAAACACCTTAACTGCTAAGCCTTCTCTCTAGCCCCCCCATTCTCTCTCTACCTCTTTCTCTATGTGTATCTCTTTCAAATAAATGTCTCAAAAAATTATACTAACTGTGGTGTTACTTCTTTTATTTTAATACTTAAGGAGGCGAAAGTCTAGGCCATGATGGTCCCTCTCAGGAACCTGGTGGATGTTCAAATCAGAGATCTGCAGAGGACCTCACTGTCCGAGTGGAAAGGTTTGCTTTTATTTTTCCAAATATCATTTAAAGAATAATTGTTTCTGGTTATTTTATTAATTTGTTTTTGGTTTTTGTTTTTGTTTTTGTTTTTTGTTTTTTTTCGAGGTAGGGTCTTACTCTAGTCCAGGCTGACCTGGAATTCACTCTGTAGTAGTCTCAGTGTGGCCTTGAACTCACGGCAATCTTCCTACCTCTGCCTCCCGAGTGCTGGGATTAAAGACGTGCGCCACCACGCCCGGCCTATTTTGTTAATTTGAATGAAGCTGAACAACACAGATAAAGCTTCAGAATTGTGAGTTGCAATTTTTTTTTTTTTTTTTTTTTTTTTTTGAGGTAGAATTTCACTCTAACCCAGGCTGACCTGGAATTCTCTATGTAGTCTCAGGGTGGCTTTTGAACTCACAGCAATCCTCCTGCCTCTGCCTCCTGAGTGCTGGGATTAAAGGCATGCACCACCACGCCTGGCTTGTCTTCTTTCTAATACTTGGGTGTATGTGTATTTCCATATGTCACTCCTGCTTGCCTCTATGTCACGATAATGCATTCTAGATGGTCCAGATCTTAGTTGACTTTGTGGCTGTGTGCCACCCTGGGGTTTTGCACAAGTGTCTCTTTATTAAATGTCACTTTTGATTGGATGGATTAATAACCAGTTAAAAATTAGTAATTCTTGACAAGCATGTGGTACAGACCTTTAATCCCAGCACTCAAGAGGTAGAGGTAGGATTGCTGTGAGTTTGAAGCCTACCTGAGACTACACTACATAGTGAATTCCAGTTTAGCCTGGGCTAGAGTGAGACCCTACTTCAAAAAACAAAAACTGACAACAATAAAAAATAGTGATTCTTTGTAGTTTCTAGCTTAGTGTTTATAAAAATATAGTTACTATAAAATTAGACTTTTGTGTTGGTACTTAAAAATTACATGAATTAATGTTTAATGGGTGGGTTGGAATTTATTTGTGTATTTATTTGCAAGGAGAGAGGAAATGGACACACCAGGGCCTCTTGACTCCAGACACATGCACCACTTAGTCCATCTGGCCTTAAGAGGGCACTAGGGAATCAAACTGGGACTTCAGGCTTTGCTAGCAAGCACCTCTAAGTACTCAGCCATCTCTTCAGCCCCAAGTTGGGGTGTTTATTTGTTTGTTTGTTTGTTTATTGAAGTAGGGTCTTGCTCTAGATGAGCCACCATATCCAGCCCTCTTCTCTTTCTGATTAATAAATTATGGAGAGGATGATTGATTGAACTCATTAATATGTTGTTTTTCAGTCTGTTTCATCTTGTGGTTTTGGTATCCAGTGACTTTTTTCTTAAATTAATTTATTTCATTGGTAGTTAAAAACAGTGTCTCCAACTCCTGTATCATTGTAGGCAGTGCTTGCACTTATACCCACTTAGACATCTCCCAGTCCTGATTGAAAAACTTCTTATGATTATTTTTCTAAATGCTGGCATTGAGACTTTTTTTTTATCTTTCTCAATTTTATGATCTAGGCCTTTCCCTCTAAATTATTTATGAGAGAGAGAGAGAGAGAGAGAGAGAGAGAGAGAGAGAGAGAGAGAGAGAGAGAGAGAGAGAGAGAGAGAGAGAGACTATGTACACACACCAAGGCCTCTTTTCCACTGCAAATGAATTTCAGCTGCATGCACCCCCTATATATCTGGCTTTACATGGAACTCAGGCAGTCAGCAAGCTTGTTTGTTTTGTTTGTTTGTTTGTGGAGGTAGGGTCTCGCTCTAGCCCAGGCTGACCTGGAATTCACTATGTAGTCTCAGGGTGGCCTTGAACTCAAGGCGATCCTCCTACCTCTGCCTCCGGAGTGCTGGGATTAAAGGCGTGTGCCACCATGCCTGGCTAGCAAGCTTGTTTTACTGCTGAGCCATCACTCCAGCCTGACAGGCCTTTATATGCAAGAGTTAGAGCATTTATAAGTCATTCATTCATATCTTTTTTTGAAAATACGTATATTTTAAATCAGTATTAGATAAATCAGATAGAAAGGAGAACTCCATTGTAGAGTTGGAGCACAGCTTCTGAGTGCTCCTATTGGTTCACAGATTTTTTTTGTAGGGACAAGGAACGAGAAGACATTGGTACTGTACCTTCAAAGGCTGATGTGTATTATTTCTGTATTTTCCCATTTGTTTTACTAAATAAAAATCACAAATATGATTTATATTAATATAAGTTTCGTTTTGGTCTTTATAAACAGATTAACAAAAAAACTTGAAGAGAGGAGGGAAGAGAAGAGGAAAGAGGAAGAACGGGTAAAGTTCATGCACTGAGCATTGCTCAGCTTTCAGCTTTCTGTTCAACCTGGTGCTTTGAATGTAAATGGCTCATGGCCTCTGTTTTTTTTTTTTTTTTTTTTTTTTTTTTTTTTTTTTTTTTTTTTTTTTTTTTCTTGCTTGGTTTGTTTGTTTTGTTTTTTTGAGGTAGGTTCTCGCTCTAGTGATCCTAGAATTCACCATGTAGTCTCAAGGTGGTCTCAACTCACAACAATCCTATCTGCTTCTGGGATTAAAGGCATGCACCACCATGCCCAACTGTGTTTCTTTTTTCTTTTTCTTTTTTTTTTTTTTTTAATTATTTACAAGCAAAGAGAGATATATGGCCATGTCAGGGCCTCCAGCCACTGCAAACAAACTCCAGATGCATGTGCCAGTCACTGTACATCTGGCTTACATGGGTACTGGGAAATCGAACCCAGGTCATTAGGCTTTGGAGGCAAGCGCCTTAACTACTGAGCCACCTGTTCATGTATTTTTTTTTAATTTTAATATATATATTTGTTGACCATAATGAGTTACATTATTTAGTGGGCAAACAATGAGTTGTTATCCCCAATTCCCCAATGCCCCCCCCCCCAATCCCCAGTCAGCTGGATATCTTCTTCCGTGGGTTGTCTGGATCAGTCCTTGTGGCAGGGGACCATGGATAGCCTAGTACTCAGCCTGGTTCTCCTGGCCCAAGTGTGTTGTTGCTGTAGGGTGCCATGCCTCTGGATTGTCTCCCCCACCACGGCTCTCACAATCTTTCCGCCCCCTCTTCCGCTCAGTTCCCTGAGTCGTGGTGGGTGAGTATTAAGGCTGCTTTAGTGTTGTGCACTTAGGGGGCTTTGTGTTGAAAATTGTTGGTTTTTGTCACCCTGGCTTATCCTGTGTTGATTGAATGGCTGTGGCTGTGGGTCCCTTGTTCATCCCGTCATTCTCTGCGGGACTCCATATGGATCCTCCACGATATGACTGTGGTGACTCATCTCTTGCGAGAATCTCTGCTATCGGTCTACAGTCGGTTGGTAGGGTTAGATGGGCCACAACTCTCTCATTGCATCCTGAAAAATACAAACACAATCTCCATCGGAGTGTGAGGTCAGTATAGGTTAACAAATATACACAATTCTGGATTACCTAGATTCTATTTTTAGTAGCCTCCCTGTCAATCGGTCCCATAGTGCATCTTTTCTTGGGAGCCCAAGAGTACGGGATCCGGTGCATATCGCACTGATTCCCCAGTTCCAGTCACGGGCTTCCCCTCACTGAGTGGAATATTTGGTTGAATTTAAAAGCTGTTGATTGTCTCCCTCAGGCCCAGGCTCCTCCATTGCACTAGTGCTCCTTTCTTGGTTTGCTGTTCTCTCCCAGTAGAAGGTGTGGTCAGCCTACTCATGGCCGTAGTCTGTTTCATGCCAGTGGTTTCTGTTTACTCCAGCATCGTTGATCAGCTTCCCCTGGCAGCTTGTGCAGTGCCTTCTAGCACTGCATTAACTACCATCTGGGGGTCCATGTATTTTTTGAGTAAGCTTCCTTCTTAGTCTTTAGCCCTGCTTGGGGTAGGTGTGTTACTGAGAGCAAATCTGAGTGCAACCCTACTGGATGTTGAGAGACCCAGCTTGAGCTCTGACTGCTCACTGTTGTCTTCACTATGGATGTGATGGAGTAAGCCAGTTTCCTCCGTCATACTGGAGATTCCCTTAGGATCTGGAAGCCTTAAACCTTTCCTTCCATAAACTGCTTTTGGTCGGGTGTTTGTTCCAGCAATGAGATGATAACTGAAATACCGAGGATGGTGCCAGTTACAGCTCAGTTATGTGGATCATTGAATGACTGCCTGTTTTTTGTTTCAAGTCATATGGATTCTTTTCATGTTCTTGTTTTATATATATATATATATATATATATATATATTATTCATTTTCAAGCAGAGAGAGAGAAGAGAGAGAGAGAATGCACCAGGGCCACCACCTCATGGATCTGGCTTATGTGGGTCCTGGGGAATTGAATCTGGGGCCTTAGGCACTGGAGGCAAGTGCCTTAACTGCTGAGCCATCTCTCCAGCCATGTTCTTGTTTTGATTGTTTGTTTGATTGTAAGTACTAAGAATTGGGCTGGGCGTGATGGCTCACACCTTTAATCCCAGCACTGGAAGGCAGAGGTAGGAGAATCACTGTGAGTGTGAGGCCAGCCTAGGACTACAGAGTGAATTAATTCCAGGTTCTCTAGAGAGAGACCCTACCTCGAAAAAGAAAAAATAAGAATCTGAAGAATAAAAAAAAGAATATGGTGCTGGGGAGATGACTCAGCAATTAGCGGTACTTGCTTACAAAGCCAGGCCTAGGTTCAGTTCCTCAGTTCAGTTCCATTTGCAGTGGCAAGAGACTCTTGACACACTCATACACACACACCTATGTGAGTAAATAAAAATTTTAAACAATAAGGAATAAATGTGATTCCCTTTTTTCCCTTTGCTATGAATCTTCTATACCAAGTATATAAAGGAAGTTGATCAAAACTTGCTTGGCTTGAGGCAGATGTATAGACATTCCTCTGAATCCTGTGTCTTGACGTTGCTGCATTCTATACACTCCTCACAATGTGACTGACTGACTGCCAAGTTGTCCTTGAGGGTCACATATTTGCCCTAGAAAACAAAGACCTGTGATGCTGCGTGTCTTCGGATTCCCCAGGTTACATTATAGTCCTAACAAAACCACAGGCAGACATCAGTAAGTTGATGGACGTCTGACCACTAAGCTTGCTGTTAACAAATTCTGCCAGACATTTACATTTTCCTTTATTTTTTCAATGTGTATGTTTGGATGGGTGTATGCATGCAAATATCAAAGGACAATTTTCTGATACTGGTCTTGCCTTCCACTTTTGTTATTTTTGAGGTAGGGTCTCATTGTAGCCTAGGCTAATCTGGGACTCACTCTGTGGTCCCAGGCTGGCCTCGAACTCATGGCAATCCTCCTACCTGTGCCTCTTGAGTGCTGGGATTAAAGGCGCACACCACCACGTCCATTTGCCTTCTGTTTCCTTAAAGGCAGGGTCTCATGTTATTCACCCCTGCTTTTTTCTCAAGATTCTGGCAGATTCTCCTTGTTTCCACTTCCCTCATACCTGGAGGCTTGGCTGGGGTTACATACACCTGCCACAGCATCTGGGGACCATGCTTGTACAGAAAGTGTAATCCACAGAGCCAGCTCCCAGGCTTACGTTTTATGAAGTTCTTTTAACTACACTGTATAATCATCTTCCCCTTCATTCAAACAGTGTCTGGGACAGATTATTGAATTGTGTTTTTGGTTTATTAAACTTTTTCTTTGGTTCAGAGAGAAATTAAGAAGGAAATTGAAAGAAGAAAAACTGGAAAAGAAATGTTGGATTATAAAAGAAAACAAGAAGAAGAATTAACAAAAAGAATGTTAGAAGAAAGAAATAGAGAAAAGGCAGAAGATAGAGCAGCTCGAGAGCGTATAAAGCAGCAGATTGCTTTGGTGAGCTTTTAAGTGTGATTGTTTACGTATTATTTATAAACAGGGTCTTTTATAGCCCATGCTATCCCTCAACTTCAGATCCTCTGGCCAAGCCTCCTGGGTGCTGGGATTACAGATGTAATCAGTTTATTTTAAATGCTTGCCTCCATGACATTTGTGAAATTATTTCATCACATACAGTGGGTTTTGAGTTTATTCCCTAGAAAGCAGTAAGAATTCGTTACCCAACAGTTTCTAAAAGAATTCTTTGGGGGGACTTTTCAATGAATTTAAGTGCTTCATAAGGTTTAGACTGGCTTCCCAACAATTACTTTTTTAATCCCAAGGTAGGGTCTCATTTGTCACTGCCCACCGCCAGCGAGGGCAATGATAAAACACACAAACACACACACACACACCGCTTATGGGTGGAAGAACGCACGTTCTCTCTTTATTGCTCTCCCTTATTGCTCTCTCTGATCTCTCTTCCATAAATGAAACCAGAATATATAGAGCTCCTTGCCAATCAGGGAGCTATTGGTCAGTTTATGATAAGAACCTGTCGGGCATGATGTGCAAATAGCCAATCAGGACTACCTCCTGAAACCTATTAAGCCAATCCCCTTTTGGCAAGATGTCAGGTGCCGTCCTGAGATTAAGCCAGGGTGTGCCTCCATGAGCCCCCAAAGGCTTTCGCCCCTGACACTCATTCGCAGTTATTTTTAAAATCAAGCAGTTGTGATATATCTGAAAGTATCCCTGTCTGGACTGTTAATTTGGTCACTCAAATGTTTACTTGTGTCCAAGGCCTTGGCCCAGGCTCTGGTTCCTGGCCAGAAGCTAGATGAAGACTCCACATACATTTGTGTTTATTCCTCTGTGTGTGTGTGTGCGCGCGCGCGCGCGGCTATTCTGGCAGTGAGCGGTGATCTCTGTGTGCTGTTTCCGTTAAAAGGATCGTGCAGAGAGAGCTGCTCGCTTTGCAAAGACAAAGGAGGAAGCAGAGGCAGCCAGAGCTTCCGCTGCCTTGGCGGCCAAACAGGCAGAAGTGGAAGTCAAGAGAGAGTCACGAGACAGAAGGTACTTCCTGCTCTGTTTCTTCCTGAAGTCTCTGCATCTGGGGTCTGCTCATTATTTGTCTGTATATTAGACAAATACTAACTTGAATATTTAAAAGTTACTTTTTGGGCTGGGCATGGTGGCTCACATCTTTAGTGTCCCAGCACTTGGGAGGGTCGTCATGAGCCTGAGACTACATTGTGAATTCCAGGGCAGTCTGGGCTACAGTGAGACCCTACCTCAAAAAACTAAAACAAAACATAAAAACCTAAAGATAGGGGCTGAAAAGATGGCTTAGTGGTTAAGGCATTTGCCTCCAATGCAGAAGGACCAGAGTTCAGTTCCCCAGTGCCCATATAAAGCCAGATGCACAAGAGGGCACATGTGTCTGGAGTTCATTTGCAATGGCTAGAGACCCTGGAATGCCCATTCTCTCTCTCTCTCTCTCTGCCCCACCCTAAATAAATAAAATATTTTTAAAAACTAAAGATGGGCTGGAGAGATGGCCCAGTGGTTGAAGTGAATGCCTACAGAGCCTAACAACCCAGGTTAGATTCCCCAGCACCCACATAAAGCCAGAAGCACAGAGTGATAACATGCATCTGGTGTCCATTTGCTACAGCTGGAGGCCCTGGAGTGCCCATTCTCTCTGCTTGCAAATAAATAAAAAATAAAATAAAATAAATTTTAAAAAAAATTTAAGGACTGGAAAGATGGCTCAACAGGTTTTTTTTTTTTTTTTTCGAGGTAGGGTCTCACTCTAGTCCAGGCTGACCTGGAATTCACTATGTAGTCTCAGGATGGCCTTGAACTCACAGCGATCCTCCTACCCCTGCCTCCCGAGTGCTGGGATTAAAGGCGTGCGCCACCATGCCTGGCTTAGCAGTTAAAGTTCTTGATTGCAAAGCCCAAGCCTGGGTTTGATTCCCCATTACTCAATAAAGCCAGATGTGCAAAGTGGTGCATACATCTGGTGTTCGTTTGCAGTGGCTGGAGGCCCTGGCATGCCCATTCTCCTTATCTGTCTCTCCTCTCCCTCTCCCTCTTTTCTCTGCTCTCCTCTCTCCTTGCAAATTTTATTTTATTTAAAAAAGGGACAAACAGCCAAAAAGTTCTATAGGTATAATTTACTTCATCAAAGTTTTAAACTTTGTTCTTCATGCTCAGCTACCCAGAAATGAGAGCTGTACCATTCTGTCTTTGGTTTTGTTTTTGAGTCAGTGTGTGTATAGCCCAGACTTGCCTCTGTCTTACTTATTTCCCTCCTGCCTTAGCCTCCCAAGATTGAGCTCAGAGTATGGGCATTTGCCACCATGTGTAGCTACAACTCTGAATATTGAAAACCACTGAATAGTGCACATTAGAAGGTTGGATTATATACACATCAGTCACAAATCAAAGGTGTTTTAACAGTAAGGAAAGAAAGCTCAGGGATTTTGAAAAAAAAATTTTTTTTTCTTTGAAACAGGGCCTCATTGTAGCCCAGGCTGACCTGGAGGAACTCACTGTAGTCCCAGGCTGGCCTTGAACTCAACATCGATCCTCCTACCTCTGCCTCCAGAGTGCTAGGATCAAAGGCGTGTGCCCCTACACACAGCTGATTTCACCTGATTTTTAATGATATTGTTTGAGAGTATGTAGGGATAAAGATGCTGACTTCTTGCCGGGTGTGGTGGTGCATGCCTTTAATTCCAGCACTCGGGAGGCAGAGGTAGGAGGATCGCCATGAGTTCAAGGCCACCCTGAGACTACAGAGTGAATTCCAGGTCAGCCTGGGCTAGAGTGAGACCCTACCTCGGAAAACCAAAAAAAAAAAAAAAGATGCTGACTTCAATTTTCTTCTGTCATAGCACTGTAGCAAGAATTCAATTCCGTCTGCCTGATGGTTCGTCCTTTACGAATCAGTTTCCTTCAGATGCTCCCCTGGAGGAAGCAAGGCAGTTTGCTGCACAGGTGAGTTTATGTACATCTTGTTACAGTAAAAATGGATGAACAGAAGGGAAATCTCAAAACAGAACTTCAAGACTGAGTAAATTTTGACTTCCCTTTAGGAGGTTGGCATAAGTTGCCTGAGAGATACAGAGTTTACAGATGCTGAACACTTACTTCTTTTGAGTTACTCAGCAGGAGGAATGAAAAACAAGTGGTTTCCCAAGGCTTAATCTGAGTGAATTGTCTCACACCCCAGAAAAGGAAGCAGTTCTTCTAAGTATTTTATTCAGTAATTTACTTGTAAAATATGGCCCTAATCAAAATCTAAACGACATGTGAAATTTAATATTTTAGAAAGTAAGATGGTCATTTCTAATGGCTTTTTATTCTCTATTCCTTACTAGAAATGAATCTGGGATGTCATTTGTCCTTAAGTATCATTATTATGTTCATTATGTAACAATATTTTTTTCATATATCTTGAAGGTTAAAATTAAGAGCTGGGTGTTGGTTTTAGATCTTTTACCAAGCTGCTGTCCGTGTAGTCTTTTCCTTCATAGAGATCCCCAGACAGGGGATTCAGAGGCTGCCTGGGCACTGTTGGAATGGACTGGACAGTGTCAGCCCTTCCTTACTGCTCCTGCGGCAAGCACCGTGGGAAGAGGAAATCTGTCTTGTTACAACTCCTCAGTGCATTGGCTGGATGTTGTGCTGTGATGTAATTACATTGAACTGAGAACTGTGAAGGTTATGTGTTTGGTCTAAAGTGTTTTTTTAATTAAATATTTTATTTATTCATTTTCAAGCAGAGAGATAGAGTGAGAGAAAGAGGAGAGAAGAGAAGAGAGCGCACCAGGGCCACCACCTTGTGGGTCTGGCTTATGTGGGTCCTGGGGAATTGAACCCGGGGCCTTAGGCACTAGAAGCAAGTGCCTTAACCGCTGAGCCATCTCTCCAGCCCAGGTCTAAAATTTTTAAAAAATTATAGAAAACCAAAACTAGTCTCTGTTTGAAATCTTGTAGGGAAAGATAAGGATATGTCTTCAGATTGTGTATAGGTGTCGGCGACTTAGAATTGTGCACATGATTGTGGGTCAGTCCCTGAATCCGACTGTGGGTGCATTGTGGATGGATTATGGACCATTTGTGCCTCAGTGTGAGGGAGCTAACTTCTAGAAGGTGCACCCAGGCATTCCATGGAGATGTTGAAGGTTTGTTCTGAACACTGCAATAAAGCGAGTCCCACACTTTTTCTCTTCAAGGTCACATAAAGATATTTTATACTATTCTGTAGGCTACAAGTTCAGTAGCATTATATCCTTTTTAAAACGAATGTGGACTGGAGAGATGAATCAGCAGTTTAGGTGTTTGCTTGAAAAAAAAAAATATATATATATATATATGTGTGTGTGTGTGTGTGTGTGAATAGTGATGTTTAAAAGATACCAAATGGGGCTCATGCCCTTAGAACATGGTGCTATTCTGGTCACACCAGCAGAGATAAGGAATCAGGCTGGATGTCTATCAGGAGATGCATGGAGGAGGAAAGTGTGGTCCCTGCAGACAAGAATGAAGTTATATCATTTGCAGGAAAATGGATGTGGCTGGAGATCATGTTAAGCAGAATAAGACAGATTCATCCATAGTACATGTTTTGATCTATATATACAACCTGAAAATGAAGCAGAATATTAAGGGGAGGAAGACAGGATAGCGGAGGAGAGACAAGAGGAACAAGGGGCTGAATAAGAGCAAAGTATAATGATGACTGTATGAGCACGTGATAATGCAACTCGTTATTTTGACTTTTAAAAAGGAAAACTGGAGGGGCTGAATACCTGTGATGTATGATAAAGTGAGGTATGCCTGCATACCAAGGAAAAGGTTTTTTGAAGTGGTGTCTTACTCTAGCCCAGGCTGACCTTGAATTCACTCTAGTCTCAGGGTGACCTTGATCTCACAGCCTTCCCAGGGCTGGGATTAAAGATGTGCTCCACCATGCTTGGCTCATTCCACTTTTTTAGACACGGTCTTGCTACTTATCCCAGGCCATTCATTCCATATTGTGGGATAGGAAGTACCTATAATTCAAGTGTATATTTGTGAGTAATTAACATGGGCTTTCCAAGTGATAGAGATTTCCTACCAATGAACTTCAGCTGTCATTTGTTTGCTCAGCAGATCAGAACTCCTGAGCTGTACTAGTACCCTCGGGCCTTGAGTGATTTATGTTGTATTTGGAACTATGATCTTATTTTGTGTTCATATTTGAGGTGTAGAAACTTTTAAAAACTATTCTGGGTGGGTGTGATGGCATGCCTTTAGTCCCAGTATTTGGGAGGCAGAGATAGGAGGATAGCCCTGAGACTACCTAGTGAATTTCTTTAATCCCTGGAATCCCAAGTGACCTGGATACTTTTAATCCCAGGTCACCCTGGGCTACAGTGAGACCCTACCTGGAGAAATAAAAACAAAAATGAGCAAAAAAAACTTGCAATCGTGGACGCCTTTAATCCCAGCATTAGAGAGGTGGGAAGATCACCATGAGTTCAAGGCCACCCTAGACGACTATATAGTGAATTCCAGGTCAGTCTGGGCAAAAAGCAAAAAAAAAAAAAACTATTTTGATATAATTTTTTACTTTCTGATGAAAACATTGTTTTTGTAAGTGATTTTTGAGTTCATATTTAATTGAACTTTGTAAATTAAGGCAGTTTTAATTAAAACAGGTGTATAAATACATTTTAGTAATATCTTTAAAAGGTGCCTTTGTACAGTTTTAAAACTCATTATTGTGTTTCAGACTGTTGGCAACACTTACGGGAATTTTTCCTTAGCAACCATGTTTCCCAGGAGGGAATTTACCAAAGAAGATTATAAAAAGAAGTTACTGGATTTGGAGCTTGCCCCAAGTGCTTCAGTGGTTCTTCTGCCAGTACGTACATACATGTGTCCTGTGGGTAATTAGTATCTAAGTTATCTAAAATTTAGATCAATCTGTTGTACATTTATTCTGGGCTTTATATATTTGAATTGTTAATGATGTTGTAAGGCTTGAAATAATTTATTTTTGGCTTTTTTCCTCACTTGTTTTGATATCCAAAAAATGACCAGTAGAAGAAAATAAGACATGTACTTATCTGATCTGTAGATTCTTTCTTCTATATGACTCAACAGTTTACCACATTTAAAAACTATAACAAAAATAACATTTAATTTTTCAAGCCCATTATCTCATTTAACCTTCAGAATGGATTTTAATTTCTGATTGAGAAAAGAAGGCTCCAGGCTAGGGAAATGACTCAGTGAATAAAACACTTGCTACATCGTCCGAGTACCTGAGTTTATTTCCTCAGAAGCCATTTCAAGTGGACTTCTATGATCCCAGCACACTGATAGGGAAATAAGGGAGAATTTCCTGGACGGTCACAGCCCAGCCAGCAGTAAAAGTGGAAGGCAAGGACCAGTCTCAGAAAGTAAAATTTTTAAGAAGAGAGGGAGGGCTGGAGAGATGGCTCAGCGGTTAAGGCACTTGCCTCTAGTGCCTAAGGCCCTGGGTTCAATTCCCCAGGACCCACATAAGACAGACCCACAAGGTGGTGGCCCTGGTTCTCTCTCTCTCTCTCTCTCTCTCTCTCTCTCTCTCTCTCTCTCTCTCTCTCTCTCTCTCTTTCTGCTTGAAAATGAATAAAAAAAATAAAATAAAAATAAAAAAATAAAGAAGAGAGGGAAAAGAGGCTGAGGAAGTTCAGATGATGCCAAAGGGACATCGCTGGCGACCAGTCCAGTCCTCTGTGTCTATCAAACAGTAGCAGCAAAAGCAAACAGCTGTGGAGATGGCTCAGCATCTCCATCCCCTACACGTAAGCCATACCACACGAGGCCCATGCATCTGGAGTTCATTTGCAGTGGCAGGAGGCCCTGGTGCTCCCATAATCACTCTCCTTCTCTGCTCTTCTCCCCCCCCCCCTCTCTCTCTCTCTCTCGCAAACAAATTTTTAAAAAATTTTTAAGAAAAAACAAAAAGCCCTATAATTCAGATTTCATTTCACTAAATTTGAAGCATGCCATTTGTTTTAATCAAAGCTGTTAATTTTATTTAGCTTTTGTTTTTTGAGGTAGTCTAGCTCAGGCTGACCTGGAATTCACTCTGTAGTCTCAATGTGGCCTCGAACTCACAGCAATCCTGTGCCTCCCCAGTGTTTGAAGTTAAAGGAGAGTGCCGTCATACCCGGCTAATAATTTAATTTTTGAAAAAAAATAGTTGGCTCATTTCACTCATTTCACTGATACTTGGTATATAAACTACTTGGTGGTTTGTATACTGCAATAACCTTTTTTTGTTTGTTTTTCCTGGTAGTCTCTCACTCTAGCCCAGGCTGACCTAGAATTGACCCACACGCCCGACATACTGCAGTAACTTTTAAAAAAACATAGCTCCAGCCTGGTGTGCTATTGTATACCTTTAATCCCAGTCGGCAGATGTAGGAAGATTGTTGGGAGTTTGAGGCAAGCCTGGGACTACAGAGTGAGTTCCAGGTCAGCCTGGACTAGATAGAATGAGACCTCAAAAAACAAAAGCAACAGCAACCCCCCCCCCCCCAAGGACAAAAACAAAACCCATAACAACAAAAACCACAAAGCTCCCGGAGTTCACAGTTCCTGTAACCCTGAAAAGTAGCAAAGATATTCTTTTCACAAACCAAAGTTGCTAGGATCTCATTTTCCAGGCCAGAGACCCGTCTGAGAACCTGGAGCCTGATGTGACTGACTGCTAATAAAATTTTTACCAATATGATTTATTTTTTAATTTCTAGGCAGGACGACCAGCCACATCCATTGTACATTCATCCAGCGGAGACATTTGGACATTGCTGGGGACAGTACTGTATCCATTCCTCGCCATCTGGAGGTTGATTAGCAATTTCTTATTTAGCAACCCTCCTGCACAGACGCTAGCAAGAACAGCATTGCCAGAGCCTTCAGAACCTGCAGCCTCTCGCAAGTCAGAAAAAAGGTGCATGCTTCTGTTGTCCCCACTTGTAAAACATGCCAGGAATGTCTAGGTCCTCCTCCCTTGGGTCTTAACGGAACCCATGGACCCAAGCATGCTGGCAAGTACTCTACCACCGATCTGCATATGTCCTCACATTAGAGAAGACGTGTGAATGTTCTGAAGCTTTACCGTTCAGGTAGATACCCTGCCAAGTGTTCTCAGTAAGCAGTCTACAATCTGTTCCATGGAAACAACTTGACCCAAAATTAGAAAGGCAGATTTCTTCCACCCAGATTTTAGGTTAATAGTTTATAGTCTGCCGGGTGTGATGGCACACGCCTTTAATCCCAGCACACGGGAGGCAGAGGTAGGAGGATCGCTGTGAGTTCAAGGCCATCCTGAGACTACATAGTGAAGTCCAGGTCAGCCTGGGCTAGAGCGAGACCCTACCACGAAAAACCAAAAAAAAAAAAAAAAAAACCCTATTGCTGTACAGGTGGATACAGTTATATCCCATAGACTTTACCTCTGAACTTAAAATATAGCTGCCTATACTAATGGAAACTTAGGGGTCTCTGTGTTACTGTTTCCTTCTTCAATCTTCCCTCTTTTTCATATCAGGGAACCAGTCCGAAAAAGAGTGCTGGAAAAACGAGAAGACTTTAAAAAAGAAGGGAAAATATACAGGTTGAGGACTCAAGATGATGGTGAAGATGAGAACAACACTTGGAATGGAAATTCCACCCAGCAGATGTAGCACAACAGGTCCATGTGTACAGGAATCATTGTCTCTCTTAGATCTAACTTAACTGTAATTCTACTGGAGAAGTGGGTCTGCTTTGTTTTTCAGCTGATGTGCAGAGTGTCTCTTTTTATCTCTGTTTAGTGGGTGTGGGTTAACATTGTTTAACTCAGAAAAGTTGAGGCATGCTTTATTGAATGTGGGGTAATTGTGTAGGGTCCCCAGCTGCTGGGGCCCAGAAGAACCAGGAGGTCTGCCACGGCCTCCTCCCTATCAGCTTTAGTTCAGTATTTCATACGCCCTCTAGTCCTGTGCTCACAAGCGACGTGTTTTGTTTAGACTACTTTTGCTGCAAGACTCTTAAGCCTAAGCCCACACAAAGTAATTTGACTCTTAATGCAGTTTAACCAGCAGATCGGTTGATCATTTATGTTTAATGTTTCTCTTTGCATTCATCAGCTGCAGAAAAAGATGTAGTTTTTAATCTTAAACACTGAATAAAAAATGTTTTTCGAAAATCAGAATGATCTTACTTTCGCTGTAAGCATCTCTTTGTTGTATAGGGCTCTGTTGAAGGTCACTGCCCTCTGATTTTCCCCTGTGCTGCCCTGAGCGCCTTCACCACATATCTGAAGGAAGAGGCCTGTGGTCCACGACGATGCCACGTCGTGTCTCTAGTCAGCGAGGCATCGCCGTGTTTGCACACTCTGGTCCTGTATCCTGTCTGAGGCCGCTTAGAGTCACCAGTCACACTTCTAGGGCTAGAGGGCACCATTACTCTTAGTCTGAAGTCCATGTTCCCTAACCTAAACCAATGCTTGCAGAGGGAAGGATGTGAGCTCCTCTACATGCATGCGTGGAAAGACTTCAGTTTGTAGTTGGAAGAAGAAATTTTCTCAACAAACTTTTCACCTATGAAATGAAAGTTGTAATAGTGTTGGCAAGCAAACAGTGAACCGGGTTACGCTGTTAGTATCTTTCTGAAAGACACCAACAGAAATTACATTATTTCTTGCTTTAATGTTGGGTTTTTTCTTTTTTTTTTTTAAGTAAAAGTTTGGCTGGGCATAGCAGTGCACACCTTTAATCCCAGCACTCAGGAGGGAAGAGGTAGGATCACTGTTAAGTTCAAGGACACCCTGAGACTACATAGTGAATTCCAGGTCAGCCTAAGCTACAAACAAAAAAAGTCAAAAAACACTTAAGTACCTCAAGTCAGTATGTTTTGAAGGAATTTGGATATAAATCTTGAAATGCACATAATGCTTTACAGTCCTCAAGTAAGAGGACCTTTCCTCGAATGTAACTCTCTTTTTGAGGTAGAGTCTCACTCTAGCCCAGTTGAGGTAGGGTTTTTGTTTGTTTGTTTGTTTGTTTGTTTGTTTGTCCATGATAGGGTCTCGCTAGCCCAGGCTGACCTGGAACTCACTATGCAGTCTCAGGCTGGTCTCAGACTCACAGCGATCCTCCTACCTCTGCCTCCCGAGTGCTGGGGTCAAAGGCACCAGTGACACCTGACTTTCAATATGAACTTTTTAAAAAATACACACAGTTTAAAAAAAAACTAGCTGGGTATGGTAGTTCATTCCTCCAATCTCAGCATTCAGGAGGCTAAGATAGGAGGATCACCATGAGTTCAAGGATAGCCTGGGCAAGTGTATAAAATGAAAGTGAGGGCTGGAGAGATGGCTTAGCCGTTAAGGTGTTTGCCTGCAAAGCAGAAGGACCTGAGTTTGATTCCCCAGGACCCACATAAAGTCAAATGCACAAGGACAGACATGTGTCTGGAATTCACTTGCAGTGGCTGGAGGCCTTGGTGCACCCATTCTCTCTCTGTGTCTGCATTTCTCTCTCTCAAATAAATAAAAATATTTTTAAAAATTAAAATGAAAGTGAAATCTGTCCTGACATCTAACCCCCACTGTCATTCCATACAGGTAATCTCTATTAACAGTTTCTAATGTCATTTTCAGAATGATTTTATGCATATAAACAAGTATGTACTCTTTATTTTTAAATAAATGGGATCATATGTAAACCAGCTGCATCCTGTTTTTTTACTCCATCTTGAAGATCTTTCCCTGATCCCTACTAGTACTGCAGCATTTAGTAGGGATACCCCAACTGAGTGCCCATGTTTAGGTGGTGGTCAGTGCTTATTAACGGTGATTTGTTTTTATTCCATTACAGACATTCTAAAATGAACATTCTTACTATAAAAATACACATTTGGGGGCTGGAGAGATGGCACAGTGGTTAAGGTTTGATTCCTCATTATCCAATAAAGCCAGATGTGCAAAGTGTCACATGCATCTGGAGTTTGTTTGCAGTGGCTGGAGGTGCTGGTGCACCCATTCTCTCTCTGCTTGCAAATTATTTTCAAGCAGAGAAAGAATGAGCACGCCAAGGCATCTTGCCACTGCAAACAAATTCTAGATGCATGTGCCACTTTGGGCATCTGACTTTACGTGACTGCTGGGGAATCAAACGGGCTCTCAGACTTTGTAAGCAAGTGCCTTTAACTGCTGAGCCATCTCCCTAGCCAGAACTGTCTCTTCCCTAATTTGTATTTTGAGTTTTTCTTGTGGGTTTTAAGAGTTCCATGTGTATGAGAGCCCTTTCCTAGCATGTGCTGTTTTCTCTTGATGAGTAGATGCCACAATGTTTATGTGGTCAGATTTCAGTGTTTATGACCTCTGTCTTGAGTCGCCCTCAAGAACACCTTTCCTAGGGCTGGAGAGATGGCTCAGCAGTTAAGGCACTTGCCTCCAGTGCCTAAGGCCCCGGGTTCAATTCCCCAGGACCCACATATGCCAGACCCACAAGGTGGTGGCCCTGGTTCTCTATCTCTCTCTCTCTCTCCCCCTCTCTCTGTTTTCTAGAAAATAAATAAAAACATCTTTCCTACCTAAAGAATATCCTCCTATTCTCATTAGTTCCTTTATTATTATTATTTTCTTTTGTTTTTAGAAATAGGGTCTTGCTTTAGCCCAGGCTGACCTGGAATTCAGTATAAAATCTCAGGGTGGCCTCGAACTCACGGTGATCCTCCTACCTCTGCCTCCCAAGTGCTGGGATTAAAAGCGTATACTACCACATCGGGCTAGTTTCATTTTTAAAAAATATTTTTATTTGCAAGAAGAAAAAATGGGTGCACTGTGGCCTTAGGCCACTGCAAAGGAACTCCATATGAATGCACCACTTTGTGTATCTGGCTTATGTGAGTACTGGGGAATCAAACCTAGGTCGTTAGGCTTTGCAGGCAAGTGCCTTAACTGCTGAGCCATCTCTCCAGTCCCGTTTCACTTTTAAATTTTCAGTATTAATATATGTATTTAGCTTTGCTTAACCCTTCCACTGCACATCTGTTTTTTGACGTAGGGTCTCACTCTAGCCCAGGGTAACTTGGAATTCAATATGTACTCCCAGCCGAGTGTGGTGGCGTATGCCTTTAATCCCAGCACTCGGGAGGCAGAGGTAGGAGGATTGCCATGAGTTCAAGGCCACCCTGAGACTCCATAGTGAATTCCAGGTCAGCCTGGGCTAGAGTGAGACCCTACCTCGAAACCCCCCCCCAAAAAAAAAATGTACTTCCAGTCTGGCCTCATACAGCAATCCTCATACCTCTGACTCCCAAGTGCTGGGACTCAAGGCGTGGCCAACATGCCTGGCTCCATCTTTTTATGTCTGGTATCTAGCAATTAACTGTTGCTGGGACAAAATGCCTGACCAAAAGCTTTTGAGGGAAGGAAAGGCTTCATTTTCAGTTTGCAGTTGGAGGGAAAGACCTGGATTGCAGGACCACAGGCTGGTGCCACATTGTCCTAATAGAGAAGGTGAATGCTGCAAGCAGAGCTGAGCTACACAGCCCAAGACCCTCCCCAATGGAACTCTCCAGCAAAACTCCATCTCCCTAAGGTTTCACACCCTTCAGAAACAGCACCACTAATCAGGGATTAGGTATGCAAACACCAGGCTGGGGACACTTACATCCAAGAAGGTGACTGACTGCCACCCACAACACCAATGGCTAACATCCTCAAGAACTAAGCACTGACCCCTCAGCTAAGGGTCATCCAGGGTTCCCTTCACTGACCCCCTCAGCTATGCTGTCATTTAGCATTCCACTGTAACTCATCATACAACCTTTGTTGTATACTCTGTTCCCATGTGTAGTTGGAATTATACCTATTTCCTATTAATAATCTTTTTGCTTTCTTCTACTAAACTATGTTAAGATAAGTTTTGTTGTCAACTTGACCTGTTAATCTTGGGTGGGTCTCTGATGATATTCACAGGAAGGCAGCCCTTTCAGTAGGGGGCAGGATATAAGGAGGCTCAGGGGAGCTAGAAACAATCATCCCTTCCTGGAAGGGCAGTGCAGGAAGGAAATGCCAAAGACTGAGGGAGTCAGCAAGTCTGGATAGGATTGTAAGACCCTCACTTAAGGCTATATAAAGGGAAAGAAAAGCTCCTATCTGGCTTTCACCCTGCCTGTTTTGTTGGGGTGTGTGTGTGTGTGTGTGTGTGTGTGTGTGTGTGTGTGTGTGTGTGTGTGTGTGTGTTGGTAAAGATTGAACCACTGACAGGTATGGTGGCACACACCTTTAATCCCAGCACTGGGGAGGCAGAAGTAGGAGGATCAATGAGGTCAGCCTAAGAAGAGTGAATTCCAGGTCAGCCTGGGCTAGAGTGAGACTATGCCTCAAAAACCAACCAACAACAACCACACACACACACACACACACACACACACACACACACACACACACGCCCCGCTTGAACGAGGACCCTCAACAACCTGCTAGGCAAGCGCTCTTCCTACTATCCAGGATCTCACTGTGCAGTCTAGGCTGGCCTTGAAGTCTTCTTGCCACCACTTCCTGGGCATGGGAATTACAAAGTGTCACCATGCCCAGACCTGCTCTTTTAAAAAATCATTTTCCCAGCACAGATAAGTTTCTGGGGTTTTGGTCTGACACGGTCTCGGTACTTCCAGTAGAGCACATGCTGGTCTCCACCTCTGCTCTCTGGTGTAGCCTTGTGCGTGGACGACACAGAGGAGCAACTAGGCTTGCCACTGTCTCCAGAAAGTGTGGCCAAAACAGACAGCACAGATGACGAAAGTTCAGGGTAATGTGGTCACACTGTACCAGGGACCCTTAACCAGTGGGGAAGGGTCTGCCTGAGGAACTCAGAGAAGTGGTTCCGAGGAAGTCATTTCATTTGAGCCAAGACTTGAAGGCAGTTTCAGAAAGGCTTCGAAGGCTAAAGGAGACTTTTACTAAGGAGCGCTTGGCCAAGGCTCTGCAGCTGGAGAAGAGGCGAGACTCCTGAAAGCTGGCCAGCGGTGCTTTCTCCTCTCACCCCTGCTGCGGGGAAGTGGAGGCACCAGAACCAGTCCAGCCTGTCTCAGTCTAGACTGTCTCCCAAAAGGTGGCTGGTGAGCTGGAGAGAAGGCTCAGCAAGTCTGCTTCTTGTGCAAGCCTCCAGATCCCATGTGAACAGCTAGGCGTGCCCACGTGCGCCTGGAACCCCATTCCCCAAAGGGGACCAAGGAGTTACATACAGGTTCGTGAGGGTCAAAACAAAAACAGAAAAGAAACCAAGCTCTAGCATCAATAAAGAGACTCCAGCGCAAATTAAAAAATGGGTGGAAGGGCTGGGGAAATGGCTCAGCAGTTAAGACGCTTGCTTGCAAAGCCTGATGGCCAGGGTTTTCTTCCCCAGTACCCACACTAAGCCAGATGCACAAAATGGTGCATGTGTCTGGAGTTTGTTTGTATTGGCTGGAGGCCCTGGTGTGCCCATTCTCCTCTCTCTCTCTCTCTCTCTCTCTCTCTCTCTCTCTCTCTCTCTCTCTCGCTCTCTCTCTCTCTCTCTCTCGCTCTCTCTCTCTCTCTCTCTGCGTACGAATAAATAATTTTTAAAAAATCTGTCATTGGCCATGCATGGTGGCACACGCCTTTAATCCCAGCACTCAGGAGGCAGAGTTCAAGGCCAGCCTGAGTCTACATAGAATTCTAGGTCAGCCTGGGCTAGAGCGGGACCCTACCTTAAAAAATCAGAAGAAAAAAAACAAACCAGCAATCTGTCATGGATATTAGGAGACAGGGATGTCTGCGCCAGAGGAGAGGAGGATCGAGGCAGCCGCAGGAGACAAGACACATGGGACACGCAGGACATAGAACTGCTTTTATTTTCTGAGCTGGAAGAGAGGGCGGTGACCTTGTGGGCTGCTTCCAGCAAGATCTGTGCGCATTTAGGGCTCTTCAGACACAAACAACAGAGCCCCCCCCCCAGCTGTGTTCAGTGACGCCCTGGGGGGGTTCATTAGAGGACCTTGAGGAGGCCCAAGGAGGACCAGCCGTGGGGGTGGTCAGAAGGAGGACACGGGGCTCAGTTCCTGTGGGGCTGGCTGCGGGCCCCCGTGCTTGGGGCGCTTGCAGTGCTTGTAGAGCAGAAACGCCAGGCCACAGGCTGCTAACAGCAGGAGGGCGAAGAGCACGTACAGCGCCGTCTGCGCCTCTGCGGTGCCCAACGTCAGCCCCAGGAAGGGCACCTCCTCCCGGCTGGCAGGGCTGCCCGTGGGCTCAGCGTCTAGGAGAGGACAGGGGGTTCAGACAGGACCTTCCCGGCCTGCAACGCCAGAGCAGGCCCCTGGCTCCAGGGACACCGCCTTTCACCAGGAACGACAAGCCTCTGACCAGCTTAAGCAGGTTTCTTGATTTCTAGTTTTGTGGGGATTTTTTCAAGGTAGGGTCTCAATGTAGCCCAGGCTGGCCTTGAACTCACCGTGATCCTCCTACCTCTGCCTCCTGAGTGCTGGGGTTAAAGGCGTGTGCCACCATGCCTGGCATCTTCAGACTTTTAATGGGGTCTTAATAACTATCTTGAAGTGACAGGTGCACAACGAGCCCTCCGTGAGTGGATGTGTCTAACGTCATGAGCCAGGAGCCTTGGAGGGACCTGAGGCTTCCCTCGGAAGGTAGTAATCTATGTCTCCCTCCCTCCCCTCCCCACTGGCCCCCAGCCCTGCTCACCTTCCGGCTGCTGGAGGCAAGGGTGAGGTCCTTCTGCCGGGTCAGGGAAGCCATTGCAGCGGACCACGGATGCGTAGAACTTGGCCGAGGCTTTGGGGATCCTTGGCAGCGAAGGGTCGCTGCGGTTCACGAAATGCACGCCGAACCTCTCTGCGAAGCCCGTGGCCCATTCGAAGTTGTCCATCACGCTCCACACGGTGTATCCGCGCAGGTCCACCCCATCCTGCACGGTCGCTGTGCAACAAGAGAGGCTGAGCGTGAGCGCCCAGCCCTTCGGGTGTGTATGCTTGTGTGTGTGTGTGTACACGCATGCTGTGTGCCCCATGATCACATGTACAGGAGCCAGAGGAGGACATCAAGTGTGCACTGCTCGGCCTTCCTTTCCTGAGACAGGGTCCCTCACTGACCCTGGAGCTCACGCACCACTTTGTCTAGTAAGTTCTCTGAGTTGTGGTTGTTTGAGGCAGCGTCACTCTCGCCCAGGCTGGCCTCGAACTCACAGAGATCCTCCCACCTCAGCCTCCCAAGTTCAGGGATTGAAGAGACGAGCCTGACGTGCCTGGCTTTTGTGGGTGCTGGGGAATAGAACCGGTCAGTAGGCTTTGCAGGCGAGTGCCTTAAGCACGGAGAAACCTCTCCAGCCCCCAGGCTTGGCTTGTGACACGGTGCTGGGGATCCACACTGTGCAGTGATGCAGCCTTGCCTTTTGTTCCTGCATCAGACGGGGACATGGTGCGGCCCCGAGGGCGGTGGGTGGTCCCCTTACCTTTGAGGGCCTCATTGATGTAGCTGCGGAGGTAGTAGATCCTGTCGGTGTCGTTGAGCTCCGGGTCCCCTCGGCGGGACACCCCGTTCTCCGTGACATAAATGGGAGGGTTGTTGTACTCCTCCCTCAGCCAGTTCAGGATCCTCCGGAAGCCGAACGGGGTCATCTTCAGCCAGAAGGAGCCGGAGTCGGGCCAGGAGCGGTCGGTGATGGCGGCCACCCCCCTGCAGGTCAAAGCTCGGATGAGGCTCTTTACACGGCGTGCTCTACAGTCCTTTTAGTCTTAAGTTTGGAAAGATTTCATGGCAGGGAATTCTAGAGCTTCGGGAAGGAAGAAGGCAGGCGGGGCCCCGGCACTTGGCCCCTTAGTCCAGCCACGGGCACCGTGGCCTGCGAAGGCTCTGCTCTCTGGCCGCCCAGCTCTGCCCAGCTCGGGTCACCACTGAGCACCCAGGCTTTGAGCTCTGCACCAGGGCACATGGCTGTGGTGAGTCTGGGCACCCAGCCCGTCTCGTTCCCTCCGCAGGTTGGCTCACCCACCTGTCGGAGTCGTAGGAAGCGATGCCAGGGGGGTAGTTGAGGTTGTAGGCCAGGACGGTGGTGTAGTGATTGAAGCCGAAGAAGTCATAGGTGCCGTTGATCCTGTGCTTCTCGCTCTCCGTGAACTCAGGAAGCCTGAGGGAGGAGCCAAGAAGACAGCTGTCAGGAAGGTAGGGAGCACTCAGGGCTCCAGGCTCCGCCCCTGGGCACCCACCTGCCGCTTGTCTAAGGAGCACCCAGCACCCTGCCTCCCCTGCAGCCCTCCCCCACGTGACACACCTTTATAGTTTTTCAGGTACTAGCACACAAATTACCATCTACAATGAATTTTACAGTTGAGAGTTTAGCCAAGGTGCAGAAAGGACTCTGAGTGGGGCGTAGTGGCTTTTGTCCCAGCTCTTGGGAGGCAGAGTTTGAGGCCAGCCTCCATCATGGGTGGGTCAGGACTCATGAGACCCCACTCCTCCCAGAGGAGCTATTGGTCGTTAATGGTTGCTGGGGAGGAGAAGTCATTTTCTTCAGTATAACCACTGGTAAGTTGTCCATACTCCAGTAAATAACCCAGCATGCTCAGGCAAGCAACTCTAATTAAACTCAGTAGGTCTCTCTCTCTCTCTCTCTCTCTCTCTCTCTCTCTCTCTCTCTCTCTCTCTCTCTCTCTCGATTAGTTGGGAAAAAGAAGGAGAGCTTGAGTAGGAGGGGATGAGAGAGTAACTGGGGGGGATGGAGAGGTGGCTCAGCAGTGAGCCACTTGCCTGCAAAGCCTGCTGACCTGGGTTTAATTCCCTAGTACCCACATAGAGCCAGATGTGCAAAGAGGCACATACATCTGGAGTTCCTTTGCACGACTAGGGGCCCTGGTGTGCCCATTCCTGTGTGTGTGTGTGTGTGTGTGTGTGTGTGTGTGTGTGTGTGTGTCTCTGCTTGCAAATAAATAAAGAGTAATTGGGCGAGAGCAATATGACTAAAACACATTATATACACATGTGAAGTTGTCAAAAAATTTTTTGTTGTTTTTCGAGGTAGGGTCTCGCTCTAGTTCAGGCTGACCTGGAATTCACTATGTAGTCTCAGGGTGGCCTTGAACTCACGGGGTTCCGAGGGCTGGGATTAAAGGCGTGCGCCACCACGCCTGGCAAAAAAAAAAAAAATTTAAATGAGATTGGGCAGTAGAACTCCATAGGGTTTTGTCTGAACAGCTGGCCCGCAGCCCTGTGGGCTCTGACGGGACACAGCTCAGCAGGCAGAGCTGTGGGGGACCGGAACGCCCTCTTGCTCACTGGGCACCAGGCACCCAGTAGGCAGAGTATGCTGTAAGGTGAATGAGATTTTAAATTCTCAAACATGGGCGCCATGGAGTTTGGGCAAAACACTCCTAAGGCTGTGTTAAAGGACACCGTCTGGGTTCTCCTCAGCCTCCCGTGACTCTGCAGGAAGGCCCGGGACCATCCTCTGTGCCCTCTGCACACCACACCTCCATCGCCATCACCCAGATGCAGGCCCTCCTTCCACCACTCCTGAGGCTGGCTGCTCTTGCCCATCAGTGGGTAGAGGGGACCAGATGGGCAGAGCAGTGGGGGGAGGCAAGAAAGGGCAATGGGGGCGAATATGAACAAAATGCATTATATGCAAGGATGAAATTACCAAATAGAAGCCGGGCGTGGTGGCGCACGCCTTTAATCCCAGCCCTCGGGAGGCAGAGGTAGGAGGATCACTGTGAGTTCAAGGCCACCCTGTGACTACAGAGTGAATTCCAGGTCAGCCTGGGCTAGAGCGAGGCCCTACCTCGAAAAAAAAAAAAAAAAAAAAGAAATTATCAGACAGAAATAACATACGTGGGGGCTGGGGAGATGGCAGACCAATGGAAGGTCAATAAGTATTAGGTGTTCTTCAGCGAACCAAGAAAGGAGCACTTGTGCAATGGAGGAGCCAAAGCCTGGGGGAGGCAATCAACAGCTTTTAACTCGGCCAAATAATCCACTCAGTGAGGGGGACCCCTTAACTGGAACTGGGTACTCAGGGCGAAATGCACTGGGAACCAAAATCTTGGGCCCCAAAGAGAGATGCACTACAGGAGTGATTTACAAAGAAGTGACTAATAACAGAATCTAGCTAATGTGTATCTCAGTTAACCTATACTGATCTCACTCTCTGATGGAGATTCTGTTTGGATCTTTCAGAACGCAGCGAGAGAGCTGTGGCTCATCCAACCCTACCAATGAACCACAAGGCGATAGCTGACATCCTGGCAAGAGATGAGCCACCCCAGACCTACCGTGGAGGATCCACAGGGAACCCCACAGAGAATGATGGGATGAACAAGAGACCCATAACCACAGCCAATCAGTCAACACAGGGTAAGCCAGACAGACACCAACGATTTTCTTTCTTTCGTTTTTTTTTCAAGGTAGGGTCTCGCTCTAGTCCAGGCTGACCTGGAATTCACAATGTAGTCTCAGGGTGGCCTTGAACTCATGGCAATCCTCCTACCTCTGCCTCCCGAGTGCTGGGATTAAAGGCGTGCGCCATCACACCCGGCTTTATAATGTCTTTTGATCATATTTACCCCACTCTTATCACCTGTCCACCATCTGACCTTATTTTCCCCCTCCCCTAAACCCCTTCTTCTGGACTGGTCCCCTTCCTACTTTTGTCCTTGTTTGATTTTGTTTGAGACAGGGTCTCATTATGTAGCTCTGTCTTGGAACTCACTACATGTACTCAGCTGGCCTGAACCTAGGACGATTGTCGTGGTTGAGTTTTGTTGTCAAGGTTTGTCACAAGAATGCTGAACACACGGCTGTGTGGAAGAGACCAGCAAGTCAGAGGTGCTCATCTGTGCATTAGTGGCACTAAGCCTAGGAGGGTAATCAACTGTTTGATGATTGGTTAAGAGATCCGCTCAGTGACAAGGAACCCTTAACTGGAACTGGGATCCACGGTATAATCCTACGGGGACCAAGATCTCAGGCTCCTAGGGGAAATTCCCACTAGCAGAGAGCCTCAGAGAGGCTACACCCATTAGGAGCTAGCCAAAATAGCAATGTTGTCTCATTTAACCTATATTGATCTCACTCTCTGAGGGAGATTCTGTTTGTAGTTTTCAGCAGGCATTGAGAGAGCCGGGACAACCCAATTCTACCAACAAGACATGGAATGATGGCTGACATCCTGGCAGGAGATGAACCACCCCTGGCCTATCAAACAGGTCCCAAATGAAACCTATGAGAAAATGATGAGATAAACAAGAGACCAATCACCACAGCAAGTCTGATAACCCAGGTATTAGTCAATGGAGACAGACACCAACCATACCCAACACAACACAAAGCAGAAGTCCAGAGACACTTAAGATCGCAACAATAAAGCAGACTTAAAACTTA
>PVHP010023777.1:0-27082 GCA_004024765.1 Zapus hudsonius | reverse complement strand
TTCTGTTTTTTGAGGTAGGGTCTCACTCTAGCCCAGGCTGACCTGGAATTCACTATGTAGTCTCAGGGTGGCCTTGAACTCACAGCAATCCTCCTACCTCTGCCTCCCGAGTGCTGGGATTAAAGGCATGCGCCACCATGCCCAGCTCATATCTTCTTTTTTGCAGTGAGATGTCTACTCTGTGCCATTATGTGTATGTAACCTGTGTTTTGATCTTAACTTCCAGATGATATTTTGTACTTTTATTTACTTTTGTTTTATTTCTTTAATAAAATTTGTTATATAAATTTTTCAAATAAAATTTTGTTATATCTTCTTTTTGCAGTGGGAATGTTTACTCTGTGCTTTCATGTATATATAACCTTGTTTTGATCTTAGCTTTCAGATGAGATCTTGGACTTTTATTTATTTTTCTTTTTAGGGTTTTTTTATGTAGGGTCTCACTTTAGCAAAGGCTCACCTAGAATTCTCTATGTAGCCTCAAGCTTTCCTCGAACTCACAGTGATCCTCCTACCTCTGCCTCCTGAGTGCTGGGATTAAAGATGTGTGCTACCACGCCCGTCTTTCACTCACTTTTTAAAAACTTTGTGCATCTGGCTTTACATGGTTACTGAGGAATCGAACCTTGGTCATCAGGCTTTGCAAGCAAATGCCTTTAACTGCTGAGCCATCTCTCTGCCATTTTTAAACTTTTTATAGATAATTTTCATACATATAGATAATATGTCATGATCCTAATGCCCTCCCAGAACCCCTCATCTTCTGCCCTTTCAAATCTACTCTCCATTGAATCCCTTCTTCTCTCTAACTAGTCTCTCTTATATTTTGATATCATCAATATTTGTCTATTTTTTTTTGGCTCATTCTCTTGCTGCTCAGCAAGTCCAGCCTCTGCTCCACCATCTTTTCCCTGTCATTGTAAGGTTTTCCCTCAAGACTGTATGCCAACAGATTTAAGTGGAGATTCACCCTGAATTCTACCAAGCTTGCACTCTTAGTAGATTAACAAATACCAGGCAAAATTTGAGCAAAAGTCATCTAGGTCATAGGGTATCAAATAGAGGCGCGATGGTAAAGGACAACATCCCTAAGACTCCATGATGCTCATGCCTCTATGCAGTCACAGAAGCAGGCTAAAGCCATAGACTCTAGGTGTCCCTTAACTGTGTTCTCACCCACTGGGTTTACGAGTGATCTAGAAAGTGCCTTATGTGCAGGCTTTCTTTGCTAAAAGATACAGAAAATGGTACGCCACCTCAGCACTCTTGGCTGCCATTGACCATGTGATAGACCTCCAGCTGGGAGCATGATCACAAAGTCCCAAGGTGCTTATTTTTTAAGGCTTGACTGTGCCAGGACACTGTAAAATATCTGAGATTGGTTTTGTTAGGGAGGACTAGGGTATTACATGGAGGAGGGATGAGGTCCATCGTTTCCTAGCCAGTCCTTAAGATTCCCAAGCAGTCTAGGGGACCAATGGGAGTCACAAAGTTCTGCTGTGTGTGGTGACTCACACCTGTAATCCCAGCACTTGAGAGGTGGAAGCAGGAGGATCAGGAGGTAGAGATCAGTAACAACGGAAGCTCTCAATCCCAAGTTAACTTTGGGGATACTTCTCAGGGTATCTTAAAACAGAGAAGTCAGAACTTTATTCTGCTTCAGTTGCCTTTTAACAAAACTTTCTATGTGTTTAAATTTTGTTAGTAAAAATTGTCTCCAGAGTTGTTAACCTGTTCATCTTGCAAATGTTAAGCATATTTTAGATATGGCTTACCACATCACCAGACAACTTAAGTTCGATGTTACCATCCTTTAACTAGATAAAAAGTATTCAGATATACTCTGTATTCACTTTTCTTCTGGGTGTTCAATAACCAGATATAATAGCAAACACCAAAGAGGGTATCGAGGCTAAAGGGACAGTCAATATGTTGTTCTTGGCTCCCAGGTCAAGCAGGCCCCAGGAGATGATGGGACACTTCTAGAGGGTCTACAGTTTTGGTAAGTCACCTTTCTTCTTGGTCAGGGAAGACTTGGAGGCCCAGAGGTTGTATTCCAACCAGTGAGCAGTTTGCAAAAGGAGTCAGAATAGAGGGGAAGAACCTCAATGCTTCTGAGGGAAGCCACACGGTCAGCATGGCCCTGGCTCATCCCCGCCCATGACACAAATGCTTAAGGAGTTAGGGGGCTCCTCCCAAGTCCTAAACGTCTCTCCTAGAGAGCTGCAACTGACCTTAAATATATATGTATAAAAATAAATTTTGGTACCTACTTGGCCTGAGCACCTAGCAGTAAAGTATAATTCAGGCAACTGTACAGAACAGCATGACTCTTGATGGCTCAGAGTGGCACCTCTGCCATTATCAAGTTTATATGCTGTCTATGTATCCTTGATAACTCTACTAATGTTTCGTCTGCTTTACAAGATTCACAAAAACAGATTCAGACTATGTCAAACACTGCCATGTCATTTGGTGAATGGAGTTCAATTCTGCATAGTAAGACTGAGGGGAGAAGACTTTCACCTTGAACATTGTATATTTCCCTATATTCAAATATTTTAGAGCAAGCATTGCAAAACATTTCTAACAATAATTTTTAAAAATTGTTGTTTTAATGAAATACTGATTAACAAAGACAAATCTATTAAGAAAGGGTCCAGGTGGGGTTGGGGAGGGAGAGAGATGGCTCAGTGGATAAAGTGCTCACTACATAAGTGTGAGCAGAACCACATAAAAGCCAGTCACTGGAGTGTTAGCACCTGGAATCCCAGTGTGCCTATGGTGAGAGTGAGGTGGAGACAGGAGAAGCTCACCGGCTGGCAACATGGTGACAATGACAGACCCTGCTTCAAACAAGGTGGAAGGGGAGAACCAACACCCATCACTCAAAAGTTACTCTCTGAGCTTCACATGCATCCCATGGCATGTGTATACCTGTGCTTCCATGAAAGAAAGAAAGAAAGAAAGAAAGAAAGAAAGAAAGAAAGAAAGAAAGAAAGAAAGAAAGAAAGAAAGAGAGAAAGAGAGAGAGAAAGAAAGAGAGAAAGAAAGAGAGAAAGAAAGAGAGAAAGAAAGAGAGAGAGAAAGAGAGAAAGAAAAAAGGAAGGAAGGAAGAATGGAAGGAAAGAAGGAATAAATAACTAAACAATGAAGGAAGGAAAAAAGAAAGAAAATAGAGAAAAGAAAGGAAGAAGAAAGAAGGAAAGAAGAAAGAATGAAGGAAGGAAGAAAAGAAGAAAGTAGGGAGGAAGAGAGGGAGGGAGGAAAGAAAGAGCAGAGTGAGTGAAAACCTGAAATAGACTACACCGTATCAGTTGATTAGCACAGGAGCAATTCAGTCCTCAATCATCTTTCCCCACAATAATGCATTTCAGCTCAGAGTAAATTATCATGACATGAAAAGTAATCGTTAGAACAATAATTTTAAAGTAAATACCCCAATTTCAATTGGATCTTCAAGTTTTCCCTTTGAAGGCCATATCCATTCCCTTAAGATGTTTCCTCTTTTGCTGATCAATATGCCTCCGTCCTGATTAAACATCATTGCTATTATATTCCTACAACAAAGACAAAAACGGGGCCCATTTAGAACAAGAAAAATTCATGGATTTACTGATTTGGCTGAGTGGTATAATCCACCAAGTTGCAGCCTTGAAGATCATCCCAAAACACCATGAGCAGATGTTGTCTCATTCATCTGTTTAGTAATGATTATCAAAGAAGTCAAGAGCTGGAATGATGGCTCAGCCATTAAGGTGCTTGCCTGCAAAGCCATAAGGACCCAGGTTCAATTCTCTAGTATCCACCAAAAGCCAGATGCACAAGGGGGCACTTGAGTCTTGAGTTTGTTTGCAGTGGCTAGAGGCCCTAGTGCATCCATTCTCTCTCTCTCTCTCTCTCTCTCTCTCTCTCTCTCTCTCTCTCTGTAAATAAATGAATGAAATAATAATAAAAGAAGTCAGAAGGGTGAGGAAGGCTAAATATGGAAAATCTTGTCACTCATTTATTTCATGGATGTAATCCTTATGCTGGAAGTTTTATTTTATATAACCATAATGAAAAGAATAGTCTCCCATTATAAAATTTACTCTTTGACAATGCTAAAGTCTGACTAGGGTGCTGAAGAATCTGGCAATCACCCAGTAAGTTAAGATTTGGAATATTTTTTATTTCCATTTTAACTTTGTTGATATGTAATTGTATAAATCTGTCTGTTAATCTGAAAGGAGATCTAGCAATCATAGTGCCCAAACCTGAAATAACCACTATTGATTTTTTAATTGAGAGATTTTATACTGAACTTTTTGCTTTTTTTTTTTTCAAGACAAGGTTTCAGTATAAAATCTAAGAAGGCCTGAACTCATTATACAGCCCAGGCTGGCTCCAAGCTTATGGTGATTCTCTTGCGTTAGCCTCCTTAGTGCTTAGTGCTGGGATTACAGCCATGAATCATTATACCTGGCTAAGTAATGTTTTTCAAATTCATAAAATTGGGATACACAGGGAATACAAAGTTTAGATTTAATTTTATTAAAAGCAAAAAAGAAATAATGACACCTACTTTACCCATACAATATGAGACCAGTAAATTACATATTAGCATACTAACCTCTGTCTCTTAAACATATTTTATTTGTTTATTTATTTGAAAGAGAGAGAGAGAGAGAGAGAGAGAGAGTATGAAACCAGAACCTCCTGCTTCGGCACATAAACTCCAGACACATGAGTCACTTTGTACATCTGGTTTTAAGTACATAACTGGGGAACTGGGAATCAAACCTGGGATGTCAGGCTTTGCAAGCAAGTGTCTTTAACCATTAAGCAATCTCTCCAGCCCCTCTCATGTTTATGTAACAGTTTGGCTGGCATATAATTCACGTTATACTATTTACCATCTAAAGCACACAATTTGATGGCTCCTAAAATATTTTAACAGTTGTGAAACAATATCAGTTTTGGGACATTTTCTCACCCCCACAGAAGCCCCATGCCCGTTAGCCATGGCTCCCATTCCTCCTCGTTGACCAGCTGCACTCACTTGTCTACTTTCTTTCTATCTGTGTAGATTTACCTAGACTGGCCATGTCCTTCCTCCCTTCTTTCCTCTCTTCCTCCTTTACTCCCTCCCTCCTTACTTCCCTTCCTTCTTTTTCTTTGATGTTTTGGGTTTTGTTTGTTTTTAGATAGGGACTACAAGTAGAAGGTTCCTTTAGGTCATGAAAGTGTTCTAAACTCTGTAACCATACTAAAAAAACCATTGAATTGTATGACAGGTGGGTAATTTTTATGAAATTCAAATTGTATCTCAATAATGCTGTTTACACTTGATCTTAGCCAAAAGGCTGAGAAGCGATAATAATGCTGTTTAAAACTATAGGAAAAGGGCTGGAGAGAAGGCTCAGCAGTTAAGGCACTTGCCTCCAGTGCCTAAGGACCCAGGTTCAATTCCCCAGTACCTACATAAGTCAGATGCTCAAAGTGACACATGCATCTGGAGTTCATCTGCAGTAGCTGGAGGCCCTGGTATATCCATACACATATATATTCTCTCTCTCTCTCCCTGTCTCTCCCCCATCTCTCTCTTCATATGTATCTCTCTTCTTGCAAATAAATAAATAAAATATTAAAAAAACAATGGTGGGGAGAATATCCACAGACATTGCCCCCCTCAGCAACAACACACAAAGGAGAGGAATAAAAACTGGCTACCTCTGGTGCAGTTCATAACCTTATACCCAATGGACAGATCCAGTATGCACACCAAGGAGGGTCCCCAGTGGGTAGGGGACAAAGAGGAGGGAAATGGGGGCACCTTCACAAGATTTGCTCATACAATGTATCGAATTATTGATAATAAAAATATTTTTAAAAAAGCAACAAGAAAAGAAAGAACTGTTTGCTCCAAGGGGGTAACATTTAAACTAAGATCTGAAAGATAAGAAAGCTCCTCATGCAGAGTTGGGACAAGAGCTTTCAGTCATAGGAACACTGTGTTTGATGGCAGTAAAGATCTCAAGACAGAGGCCAGAAGAACAAGGGATTAGTCACGGGAGAAGAGTTTGGAAAGGCACCAGAGAGGACAGGATCTTGTGAAATTCTCAGCATCACCAAGTTCCATGTGGCCACACACTATTATCAGGCAACATATTTCACGTGGAAGTTGGCATGAAATCTTTAATAGTAAAACCCACGGTGAGGCAGCACGTGAAGAGCTATTAATCCCAATCTCTACTGCTACAAAACACCTGACTGAAGCATCATCAAGTCTGAAAAGGAAAAAATGGGCTGGGGCAATGGCTCAGTGAGTAAGAGCATTTGTGCATGAGGACCTGAGTTCCACCCCCAGCACCCATGTTAAAAGCCAGCAGACCTGCACACACATGTAACACTAGGGTTGAGAGTGGAGACAAAAAGGTTGCTGAGGTTCACGGGTGGCCATTTGAGCCAAATATCAGAGCTCCAAGTTCAATGAGCGATCACATCTCAAGGTAGTAAGATGGAAGAGCAATAGAGAACACCCAGCATCCTCTAGCCTCTGCCTGTTTGTCCAGAATGACATGGGCATCTGTGCATACACCACACTCACACACACACACACACACACACACACACACACACACACACACCACATACTACACAAACCATTACATTACTTCCACCATTGTTGTACAGATGTATTATTTTATTATTTATTTATTTGCAAGCATAGAGAGATTTAAAAAAGAGAGACAAACAGAGAGAATGGGGACACCAGGGCCTCCAGCCACTGTAAACGGGCTCCAGATGCATGTGCCACTTTGTGCACCTGGCTTTATGTGGGTACTGGGGAATTGAACTAGGGTCTTTGGCTCTGTAGACAAGAGTTCAACTACTGAGCCATCTCTCCAGCCCCATAAAGATCATTTTTGATAGATAGTTATAGACATTGTAGTAAGCACACAAAGAATTTACATCTCTAGATTTCTAATGTGTGGCATCCTACAAACTACCAGTGGGAATCAGAAATTGCTAAAACAGCCGGGAGTGGTGGTGCATGCCTTTAATCCCAGCACTCGGGAGGCAGAGATAGGAGGATCACTGTGAGTTCAAGGCCACCCTGAGACTACATAGTGAATTCCAGGTCAACCTGGGCTAGAGCGAGACCCTACCTCGAAAAATAAATAAATAAATTGCTAAAACAGTTGGTATGATTGAAATTTGTCCCCCAGAATTAAGGTGCTGGAGCTTTAATTCCTCACTGCAATGGTTGGGTTATAAACTGCCCTCCATAACCTTCAGTGTTTATGATTAAGTGTCCCCCAGTTGATGGAGCCTTTGGGAGGTGAAGCCTTGCTGGAGAAGGTAAGTTGCTGGGGTGGATCTTGGGGTTGCTTAGTCTAGCCCATTCAGAGCCAGCTGGTTCTTCATTTCTCTCTGCTGAAGATATATGAAGTTCTAAACTGGCTGCCAAGCTTTTCTCCACCATGAGGAAGCTCCCTTGAAATCATAAGCCTGAAATAAATCCCTTCCTCCCATAAGCTTCTTCTGGTTGAATGTTCTGTCTCAGAAATGAGCAGTTACGCTGGGCGTGGTGGCGCACACCTTTAATCCCAGCACTCGGGAGGCAGAGGTAGGAGGATTGCCGTGAGTTCAAGGCCACCCTGAGACTACAGAGTGAATTCCAGGTCAGCCTGGACTAGAGTAAAACCCTACCTCGAAAAAAAAAAAAAAAAACAACAACAACAAAAAAGAAATGAGCAGTTACCTGCAAACTGCACAGTGAGACAGTACTGAGAGTTGGGACCCAGAGGAAAGTGTTTGGGTTAGTGTCTTTCCTTCCTGACTTACACTCAAGGACAGTGGTTATTACCGTTACCTTCACAGTGCTGGCAAAGCATTGACCAAAGCAAGCTGATTTGAGGCAAGAGTTTATTTTGGTTTACAGATTCAAGGGGAAGCTCCATGATGGCAAATAAAACATCACATAAACTGAGACTGGTCAGCACCTCCTGGCCAACATCAGGTGGACAACAGCTGCAGGAGAGTGTGCCAAACACTGACAAGGCGAAGCTGGCTATAACATAAGCCTGCCCCCAACAATACAGGAGGCTCCAATCCCCAAATTTCCACCAGTTGGAAACCAAGCATTCAGAACACCTGGGGGACACTGGAATCAAACCACCACAGTGGTGATAAGAAGCGCTGCCCTTTGTGTTTCGTCTCTCCTGCACATGTTCACTTGCCCTTCTGCTCTCTAGCCTTGAGCTGAAGCAGCACAAGGTGCTCATCAGATATGGCTGCCTGATCTTGGACTTCCCAGCCTCTAGAACTCCAAGGAGAAAAACAGCACTGAATTGGAGACTAGAAACTTTCACTGTGCTTCTCTACCTAGAAAAGGTTTCTATCTTCTCTAGCCTCAGTTTCCTCAGCTGGGAAATACACCCAAATCATAGGACTCTTGGGAGAATTCAATACCATGGAAACATGCTCTTTCTACTAAAATTGAAATATATTAGCAGTTAATAAGAATTAGATATTTTAATCAAGTTTACCAGACAGTGTCCCAGGGACACAATTTTAGTAATTCTTTGATGAACTGGAGTGCTGGTATACACATGTAATCTCAGCACTCAGGGGGCTGAAGCAGGAGGATCACAGAGTTTGAGGCTAGCCTGGGCTACATGGAAAGTTTGAGGGCAGCCTCGGTTATATAGACCTGCCTCAAAAACACCCCCGCCCATAACAACAAAAACAAATCTTGCAAAATCAAGTGAAATAATTTGTTCTTTGGAAAAGCAATTATTACTTTTCTACTTTGTCTACAGTGTTCCAGAATAAAATGTTCGATTAAAATATCAGACTTGCATCATGCTTCCTAGCCTTTCTTTCAAAACTTTTTAACTAGTGCCACTGGGAGAAGAAACACTCTTTTGAAAGTGCTTACTCAGCCTTTGAAACGACTCCAATTCCTGTCATCTCTGTTTCATCTCAACTTCAAAGCTGGGAAAGATTCTTCCACACAGAGGGCAGGTGTTTATAGGTGGCGCACCCACAGCCACTTTGCTGGCCCATTACTCTCTCTCCCTCTGCGTCTTCAGAATCAAGTGTTAGTCTTTGAATTCGGCTGCCTTTCTGCTGACCTGACCTGTCTTTGCTGGCAAGCTACTGACTCACCTACAGACAGGTGACTTGCTCATGTGGGCAGCCAGGGAGGGAAGCAGTGAGATGAGGCTTCCTTCCTCAAGAGCTGCTCAGCGCGGGAAACACTGCTCTTAGCAGAAACACACTATTTCCTCTTTACGAACTTGCTGAAAGAAAAAGGGTTTGTTCTTTGTGTGACCTGATTCTCAACTCCCATCTTCGGAAGCCAGAAGAAATAAAAATATAGAGCCTGGAAGACACGAGTGGGGCTTATTCAAGAAAGTGCGATTCAGAAATTTAGGAGGATAATTAAATCACATGGTGCCTTAGTTCACTGAAGTTGGCCTATGGATAAACGATGTCTTTTTCGTAAAGCCCTAAGAGCCAGAAGACATTTTTTCTAACTCTACATTTGAAACTTTCTGGGATTGATATACTTATCTATTTGCAGTGCCTTTGTTACAAATTGTCCTTTAACTATGTCATCCACTGAACTGAAGCTGGGCATGTGGAAAAGGAAAGGAAGAGGTGGCAGTATGGGAAGAAGTAATAATATCCCAAAGAAGAGGAAATACAGAGAAACTGTCATCACAGGCTGGGGAGCTGGCCAGCAGGGAAAGGGGCTTGCTTCAAAGTCTGCAGGCCTGGGGTTGAGTCCCCAGGACCCATGGAAAGCCAGATGCACAAAGCAGTACATGTATCTGAAGTAATTGCAGCGACAAGAGCCATGCTCACTCTCTCTCAAATAAATAAATTTAATTTTTTTTTTTTTATTTTTCAAGGTAGGGTCTCACTCTAGCCCAGGGTGGCCTTGAACTCATGGCGATCCTCCTACCTCTGCCTGCCGAGTACTGGGATTAAAGGCGTGTGCCACCACGCCTGGCTAAATTTAATATTTTATTCAGTTATTCATAAAAGAAAAAGAAGCAGTGAGAAAGAGAGGGGGAGAGGAAGAGGGAGAGGAGAATGGGTACAACAGGGTCTCCAACCACTGCAAATGAACTCCAGATGATAAATGAACTCTAACCGTAACCCTAACCCTCTCAACACCTGGGTACTGGGGAATTGAACCAGGGACCTTAGGCTTTGTAGACAAGCACCTTAACTGCTGAGTCATCTTTCCAGCCCAATAATATATTTTTAAAAAATGAAATAGTAGGCTGGAGATATTGCTCAGTGGTTAAGGCACTTGCCTACAAAGCCTAAGGACCCTGGTTTGATTCCCAGTGCCCAGGTAAAGCCAGCTACAGAAAGTGGCACATGCATCTGGAGTTCATTTGCAGTCCCTGGAGGCCCTGATGCACCATTCTTTCTCTCTGTCTCTCTTCTATCTCCCTGTCCTTGCAAATAGATAAATTTTAAAAAAAACTTTAAATGAAACAGTAATCACAGTGAGTTGAGTACTGCCCTCCCAGAACTCATATGCCTCTGAACCTCAGAATATGACCTTATTTGAAAACATAGCCTTTGTAGATGTAATTAGTTATGAATATCAAGATAAAACTATCCTGGGTTTAGAGTGGGTACTAAAGCCAATGACTGGTGTCCATACAAGAGGAGGAGAGGTCACACAGAGAGAACCAGAGAAGGGAAACTGGGAGGAAGGAAGCAAAGGTTGGAATGAGCTTTCTGTAAGCCGAAGAATGCTGAGGGTTTCAGGCAGAGAGAGGGCGCACAGAAGGAGACATGGCACAGTCTCCCTCAGAGCTTAATGCTTCATCTCTGTCTTCTAGCTCTTTTCTGGGGGAGGATACATTTCTGGTGTTTAGGGCCACCCAGTTTACGGTAATTTATAAAGACAGCCTAGGAAATGAACAGTAAATTAACACCTGCTGCCAGGCAGTGCAGCTCCTGCTGCCTGTGTACTGGTTGACTGTCACTTCTTGATATTCCCACATTTGACCTTATCCTGACCCTCACTGACAGTTAATTTCATTCTTTCCCCTGTGCTCTTATTCCTGAGCCTCGGAGGTAGGATGTTAAGAGGAACTGGAGTTGAGGAAGGCTATGGGGCATGATAAATCTGGAGGCTCTTTGGATCAAGCAGGGATTAGATGCATGGTCAGCACACACACACACACACACACACACACACACACACACACACACACACACACACACACACACACTTCATTTTCCTTACCTGCCTTTCCAGTCAGACTGACAGCTGAAAAGATGACTTCTCTGTGCTCGCGTTTGTTGGCATTTAGCTCTTTCCCCATGAGTCTGCTTACCCCTAAGTTTTACATTACCTGGAATCTTACATACCTATTAGGAAAAGAAATGCTACCACATCCAAAGGGTGTAAAAGTTCCTAGGATGTCAGGATCTGGTTGGTCACTGAATATGTTGGTGTACATGCCACCCCAAGAGAGGTCGGAGCAGATCTGGCAGACAGCTATACGGCCAGAAGGATAGATGAAATTCAGGTTAAGGAATTGTAACAACAATGCTAATAATTCTTCTGTAGAAAGATGTTAACTCTCATACACAAATTCTATTTAATTAATTTTTAATAAAGTTTTGTTATTGTTTATTTGTAAGCTGAAAGAGCAAGAATAAGCGTGCCATGGTCTCCTGCCACTGCAAACAAACTCCAGGCACATGCACTATTTTGGACATCTGACTTTATGTGGGTACTGGGGAATTGAAACTGGGCCTTCAGACTTTGCAAGTAAGCACCTTTAACCACTGAACAATCTCTCCACCCCCTATTTGGTTATTTTTTAATGTGATTTATGAGGCTGGAGGAAGGCTCAGCAGTTCAACATGCTTGTTTGTAAAGCCTGTTGGTCCAGAGTTCAATTCTCCAGTACCCACTTAATGCCAGATGTACAAAATGGCATATGCATCTGGAGTTTGCTGAGGCAAAAGGCCCAGGGGCTCCCATACTATCTCTCAAAGAAATAAATATTTTTAAATGTTATTTATTTATTTATTTATTTGCATGTGTGTGTGTGTGTGTGTGTGTGTGTGTGTGTGTGTGTGTGTGTGCTCCTAGGTGCACCAGGGTCTCTTTCTAGGGTCTCTAGATGTTAAATCCCCACCAAGTGTTCTCACCATCAGGAAAATGAAACAAGGAAAATTCATTTTCTAAGAACCACATGAGACCTCAGGTAACAAAAATATTAGCAACAACTAGAGATTCTCTGAACAGGAAGGGGGGGGTATGGAAACTGGGAGCTTGCTCCCAGTTCTTGAGGTTTCCTTCTCCTGCCCTAGTATGCAAGAATATGGAAGCTAGAGAGAAAAGAATTAAAGAAACAGGTCTCCTTCACCGATGCTCCCTGGAATTAATTTTCTGTTGAATGGAAACCCCCACCTGGTGGCTCCAACCACTAAATCCTAATCTACCTTCACCCTAAGCCTTTCCTCTGGGGAATTTCTTGAGGATATTAGGTCTGAGAGGAACCATCTACCAGCGCGTAGTGGAACTTCTTCATCTCTGGGTCATCTTGTCTAACAGTTGGCATCTGTGGCTTCTTTCTTAGAGGATCCAGCCAAAAAATCTGGGAGTCATGGTAGAAACTGTGGTGGGAAGTGTGATGGGAAGTGTGGTGGGAAGTGTGGTGGGAAGTGTGGTGGGAAGTGTGGTGGGAAGTGTGGTGGGAAGTGTGGTGGGAAGTGTGGTGGGAAGTGATGGTCTCCTCGTCGTCTTCAGGGTCGTTGTAATGGCGCAGGATGAGTTGTTTGTTGAGTCCTTCTTTTTTAAGCTTAGCTGCCTCTGTTTTTCTGTTCAAAGGAAAGAATTTAAGACATGAGTGATTTCTTGGTTTTATCTCAGAGGCCTCTGTGTCCTCATCATGACCAGCTAATGTAATAAATTGCCTTTAAAATCCAGAAGAACTGGATTTTGAAATAGATTCATGCCACTCCTTAGCCAAGTCTTCATTGAGTGTTTTCTATTTTTAAATAAAGTATCTACTGAGGGTGAGCACTGTGCCAGAGACTGTAGGTCATGGAAGGAAGGCTGAGGACTGAACACCCAGGGCCAGCAGGATGTACAAAATGAGTTTACATGAAACAAATGATTAAACTCCTCTGAACTTTTGTTTCTTTCTCTCTCTCTCTCTCTCTCTCTCTCTTTCTCTCTTTTTTTTGTTTTTCGAGGTAGGGTCTCACTCTAGCCCAGGCTGACCTGGAATTCACTATGTAGTCTCAGGGTGGCCTTGAACTCATGGCGATCCTCCTACCCCTGCCTCCCAAGTTCTGGGATTAAAGGCGTGTGCCACCACGCCCGGCCTGAACTTTTGTTGAATTATAAAACAGGGAACTAGAACCTCATGGAAATGCAAGGGTTCTGATTAATGAACACAAAACTCTGAGACCAGACATTAGTATTTACATGCATTCTAGACACACTAGTTGTACTCATTACAATTTAGTAGGGAACATACATGTGTTATTAATAACAAGGCTGTTAAAGGAACAAGGAGAAGAACAGAAAATGAGCTAGTCTCTAGGTTTCAAACAGACCCCAAATGAAAGGCTAGGCTCTTGGAGCATTCATTTATCATCCACAAATGTTCATAAGCATCTTCTATAAGCAAAGCTAACACTCTTGGGCTGGAGAAATGGTTCGGCGATTAAGGCACTTGATTTGATTGCAAAGCCTAATGACTAGAGTTCCATTCCCCGGTACCCAAGTAAAGCCAGATGCACAAAGTGATACATGTGTCTGGAGTTCGTTTGCAGTGGCTGGAGGCCCTGGCACACCCATTCTCTCTGTCTCTCTTCTCTGTCTTTCAATGCTTGCAAATAAATAAAATAAAAATATTTTTAAAAAACAAACATTCTTGTAGAAAAGGTACTGGTTATCACTATTCTAAAAGGACTACCTGAGCTATACAGCTGCATGTGAAGCTAGGAGTCAATACCACGTGCATGACCCACCAGGATGTAATGATCAGCCAGTGAAAACAGACCTTCTAAGTTCTTGCCCAGCCCAGCTTCCCCATCCCTCAACACACAGAGTGTGTGCTCATATTGATACAAGGAGGCACACACGTATTCTAGTTCCCAAGCACGCCAAGTGGTAGCTGTTGGCAATAGGCAACAGGACCTGAGCCAACAATGCGGTGGTCTCACACACACTAAAAAGACCTTCACTGCTCTCTTGCAGAGCAGCATTGCCTGTTTATTATCTTCATGCTCTGCTGGCTCGCCTCCATTTCATGGGGCAATGACCAGGGGTGACTGCCAGGCTCTGCCTTGAGAATGGAATCGGACAGGTCCACAGCCAGCAGAAGAAGACATGCCAAGACTCTTATCAGAAAAAGTAGGAACCAGCTTCTCAAGGCCAGGCAGCATTTGCAGTGCCAATACAGAGTGGGGCTCAAAACAGAGGAAACTTAGCAGCTACACAAAAGAATGTCTAAGACTGCCTTCCCAGAGCTCCTTCAGACTCAGGGTGCATTTGATTAGGAAACCCTGACATTTTCCTTTTAAGGTGCATGTGAACTTTTCCTAAAATGGAAATGACAGATCTCAGAGGCTCTTGGAGTATTTGGGAGAAGAGTATGTGTTTGTTTAATGTTTGAATTCACACATGATTTATTGCACGGGTGAGGGATTTGGAGAGTGGAAGAACTATGTTGAAAAGGAAATGTAAAAAAAAAGGGATTCAGAGTAAGAAACTAGAAATAATATAGCTGACTAATGAAAGAAGAGAGAGGTTCTAGAATAGCCTCAGCACTGTTTAGAAGGAACCAGAGCCACAAGGATGGGTGAGAGCCAGATGTGCCACTTGGTAGCGGGAAAGTGGAAATGTTTAATTTAAATAAGTGCTTTCTCTTCCTTTGAATACATTTTAATTTATTTGCAAGCAGAGAGACAGAGGACGGAGAGCAAGAGAGAGAGAGAGAGAGTGAGTATGGGAGCACCAGAGCTCTAGCCACTGCAAACAAACTCCAGATGTGTGCACCACTTTGTGCATCTGGCTTATGTGGGTGCTGGGGAATTGAACCCAGGTCGTTAGGCTTTGCAGGCAAGCGTCTTCTCTCCAGTCCTCTGAGTCCAGTGCACTGAGTCATCTCTCCAGTGCTCTCTTTCTTTTTGTCTCTTATTTCCCTCCTCCTGCCTCTTCTTCCTTTCAAATGTATCTTATTGTCAAAAATGGGGTGAGTACCTAGAATTTTTGAACACTATGACCAAAGCAAAGCACTGCAGATTGCCACTCTTCCCCACAAGGGAATGCATGCCTGCCGCTCCATTCAAAAGCACAAGAGACTGGCAGAATGTCAAGCTTAACAACATATACACTTACCCAGAAAGCTGAGTCTAATTACCATTTTCCAAGACTAAAACTTAACTCTTTCATTCAATGCCTACACATGATTAAATTTTTCTTTGACTTTTTGCAAATGGACCTTTGGAATTATTCTTAAAAGAAAACTAAGCCTGTCTCTACAATCTTAAGTCCCAATAATCACTGGGAGAAGAAAAGCATCCTCCCCCCATCCCATCCCCCCTTCCCCCCCCCCCCACCAACAAGGCCAAGTACAAAAAGCTCCAAGGTAAAAACCTCTTACATTCTATAAATGCCACATGAATCAAATACTCAGAGTGGGCAGATACATTCAGGAAAGTTCCCAATTACCTCTGTAAAACCAGTGCTTCCTTTTCTAGTTTATTTTTCCCTAGGCCCAGAGACAAAATGTCTTTCAGTCATTGTGTAAAATCAGCCTCCAATGCAAGCAGCGATGATTTTTTTTTACTGCCTTTTCTCAAGGCCTTGGCTTTGGCAGTGATCTTGCCCTTCTCTTGCTTGAGGGCCAGAAACAGACCTCTGGATTCTCGAGTAGGTGCTAATTAGCTCCGAGTTTATTAGTTCAACAAAGTCCCTCATAGTTGCACAAAATGGTTTCTTGGAAGTTTCCCAGATTTAGGAAATAGTCCTTCTGTAAGTTAGAAGTCACTCAATTGTCCCAGCTCTCTGGTGTCTAGACCACTCTAAACAGAGGCTGGATTACAAAGGTAACCATGCCTCCCATCAAACAGGGCTAAGCACTGCAGCAAGTGAAATCAGTTCAGTGGGGGCAGCCCTTGACTGGAAGCACTGAAGAATGTACTGAGAACGTCTTGCCCCACCTTACAGAAGAGTCCAAGGGAACAATGACAGGGAAACACTAGGAAATGCTCCCAGAGCGTTTTCCCTATTCTACATGTTGTACACGACTTAGTCTTATTATCACATTTCAGTAACTGTGAGGTAGAGACCCTCGTTGTACGCAAGGGAAGTAAGGCTTCCAGACAGTAAGTGCCTCCATTCCCCTGGCTTACAAATGGGAACACCCAGGCTCTACACTTCTGTCATGTTGAGGCTTGTGTGCCTAGCAGTATGGCTAAGAAAGAGCAAACTCGAGGCTAGAAGCAAGCCAGGCATCTCCAGATCAGTGCTTGGCATCACCAAGGTCTAATAGAAAGTATGGGCAGAAGCTGGGCGTGGTGGCGCACGCCTTTAATCCCAGCACTTGGGAGGCAGAGGTAGGAGGATAACCAAGAGCTCAAGGCCACCCTGAGACTATGTAGTGAATTCCAGGTCAGCCTGGACTAGAGCGAGACCCTACCTCAAAAAACCAGAAAGAAAGAAAGAAAGAAAGAAAGAAAGAAAGAAAGAAAGAAAGAAAGAAAGAAAGAAAGAAAGAAAGAAAGGAAAGAGAGAGAGAGAAAGAAAGAGAGAGAGAGAAAGAAAGAGAGAGAGAAAGAAAGAGAGAGAAAGAAAGAGAGAGAGAAAGAGAGAGAGAAAGATAGAAAGAAAGATAGAAAGAAAGAAAGAGAGAGAGAAAGAGAGAGAAAGAAAGAAAGAGAGAGAAAATAAGAAAGAAAAAGAGAGAAAGAGAGAAAGAGAGAAAGAAAGAAAGAAAGAAAGAAAGAGAGGGAGGGAGGGAGGGAGGGAGGGAGGGAGGGAGGGCAGAGTCGGAGCACCAAAGCTGGCTCGCTCAGCCCAGACACCCAGCTCTCTGAAGAACGTGCTCTTCTCGGGAAGTGTGCGCCATGGGGGTCAGAGAAGATTCTACCTTCCTTCCTGCTCTGCATTTGCCTGGGTCTCATGATATTGAACTTCTATAGAGTTTTGTGTTGGTGGGAAAGAAGGAAGTTCTGATTTGTCTAAAACCGAGTTTCTTTCAGCAAGCATTCGGTTTATCTCCATGCTTCCAGGAGACGTTGGGATTTGGCTGTTATTCCTGCAGAAGTGTTTCGTAATACACATATTGTAAAACTGCATGTGCCGTTTTGAAGCTGGCATTCTGTTCATGACAGATCCCTTGGAGCTAATTCAAGCAGCTTTAGCAGTTCTCATTGTCAGAACAGCACTCCTTCCCACGGTTCACTACAGTAGGCCCTGTGTGCTGGTCTCTTGCTCATTTCTGGGGCTGCTTGCCAGCTGAATTCGCCTCTCCCAAGCCACTTCTTCCAAAAAGTCACTTTTTAAAAATTTTTTTAATTTTTAATTTAATTTTTTAATATTTTATTTATTCATTTTCAAGCAGAGAGATACACAGAGAGAGAGCGAGCACCAGGGCCACCACCTTGTGGGTCTGGCATATGTGGGTACTGGGGAATTGAACCCGGGACCTTAGGCACTGAAGGCAAGTGCCTTAACCACTGAGCCATCTCTCCAGCCCAAAAAGTCACTTCTGATGGGAGACATTTATTTATTTATTTATTTATTTATTTATTTATTTATTTATTTACATATGTATTTGAGGTAGGGTCTCACTCTAGTCCAGGCAGACCTGGCATTCACTCTGTAGTCCCAGGCTGGCCTCAAAGCTCTCAGAGATCTTCCTACCTCTGCCTCCCAAGTGCTGGGATTAAAGGCATGCATCACCATGCTGGTCATGATGGGACATTTTGAAAGTCTTTTATCAGCTTAGTGCTTTAATTTCTACAAAATATGTTTATGGATATCATGTTGATTTCAGCTATACTACAGAAGACATGCTATAGTCCCTAAGTGACGGGCAACACTGAGGTTCAGAGAGTGCAAGTGAATTACACAAGATCACACCCACTGACTAATCATGCTGTGTTCTGACTTGAACTTTCCTGTTTTCTTTCGATTAAACACATACACACAGACAGACAGACACATACACACACAGGGGAGAGAGAGAGAGAGAGAGAGAGAGAGAGAGAGAGAGAGAGAGAGAGAGAGAGAGAGAGAGAGGAGAGAGGGGAGAGAGAGAAAACCAGAGATAGACTGATTATTTTTAGAGCAGTTTAAGGTTCACAGAAAGATTAAGCAGAAAGTACAGCGCCTTCCCATACCATCCTCTAGAAATCTGATTTCCTTTTCATTTAGTCCCAGCACTTGGGAGGCAGAGGTAGGAGGATCACCATGAATTCAAGGTCACCCTAAGACTACATAGTGAATTCCAGGTCAGCCTGGGCTAGAGTGAGACCCAATCTTGAAAAACCAATAATAATAACAATAACAACAATAATAAACAAGACATTCCATATTACTTTGAAGGCACTTAAAACTTGAAAAACTAGTTCTAAATTCACCTTGAATGATAAATTGGTTAAAAATGGCTAAGAGGGCTGGAGAGATGGCTCAGCGGGTAAGGCACTTGCCTCCAGTGCCTAAGGCCCCGGGGTTCAATTCCCCAGGATCCACATAAACCAGACCCACAAGGTGGTGGCCCTGGTTCGTTTTCTCTCTCTCTCTCTCTCTCTGCTTAAAAAATGAATAAAGTATTAAAAAAAGATCCCAGCTCTCCGTCTTGGATCTAGTTTTAAAAAAAACTTCTAAAAAATGGCTAAGATACTTGAATGTAGTAATAATTAACATTTATCGAATTGTACTTGTGTTAGGGATCTGTCCAATAATTTTTAAATGATAGCTGCTATCATTATCCCCATTTTGCAGGTGAGAAGACTGAAGCACAGGGAAAGTCAGCTAATTTCCCAAGGTTAGAGCTGGATAAAATTTGAGCTGATCAGTTGAGTTCCAGGGACTATTCTTTTCTTTCTTTTCTATAGCCAAAGATGACTTTGAACTTCTGATCCTCCTGTCAAGACTTCTTTCTAACACTGTTCTCAGACTGCCTCTCTCGTATTTTTATAGTCTGAATAATTAAAGTTAAAGCGGATAAATATCCTATACAATAGTGAAGATACAGTGAAACTGAAAAGTCATATCAATGAGTGACAGAAAGTGCACGTAGTATATGGCTCTAGAGAGATCATAGAGTGTCATGGTTAAATTCACAGGTTTGGGATCAGACAGCTCTAACCTAAATTAATACAACAGTTTACTCACTAGCTCTCTAATTTTGATGTCAAGACAGAAACTGGGGCTAGGGGTGCAGTTTTGTGGTAGAGGGCTTGTTAACATGCATGAGGTTCTGAGTTTGACTCTCAGCACTGCCCACAAACAAGCTTATGGAAATTTATATGTTTCACATAGTGCCTTACACAAGACAGTCATTTTATAAACTTTATTATTGGCACTCAGTACTTGCAATCAGCTATCATTTGCCAAGAGAGGAATAAAGCTATAATCTTACCACCTTACACCCTACACAACAAAGTAAAAAGAATAAAAAGGAAATAAAAAATAGAGTGGGTCTTTCTAATCTCAGAATGAGGGCAGAGTAATTATAAATATGAGAGAATTACTCTTGACACTGATGTTGTACAGTAGTAAGAGATAAAACATTTTAGGAAGCAAGCACACTGAGGAAGTAAACATTTTTCACAAATAACAAAGAATTAATAGGTAAGACATTAACACTCATGGAACTGAGGGAGATACACAGATTAGGAATACTTGGTTCTTAGCAGAATTTTTTAAAAAATGTTTTTAGTTATTTATTTGAAGAGAGAGAGAAATGCCAGAGCCTGTTGTGCTACAAATGAACTCCTGATACATCTCCCTAGCCCCAGAATTTTTTGAAAAGAACAAGAAATACATTAAAAGTTAAATCTCTTTATCAAAGAAATAGACATTCAGTAAGAGTAAATTTTGTCTATCAATTTAGCAAAGTTAAATAAGCATAATAACTCTACTTCGTGCTAAGAATAATGAGAGATAAGCTCCTTCATACATTGTTTTGACCAGTTTGTTGAAATGGTTTTTCTAGAAAGCAAATGTCAGTATATCTTTCCAACCTTAAAGGTATTTGCATCCCTTTAGCAAGTTCCACTTCTAGTCATCTAACTTGAAGGACCCATAAAAAGAAAATATGTTCAGAAGAATTGTAGAAATAAAAATTTTTAATAACAGAATAGAAAAAAGTCACAATGTACCCACGACATGGAATTCAAAGCAGCTATTCAACATTTTGGTTCTGAAGAATTTAAAAACAAGGAGAATTCTCATGATTAAATGAAAGAAAGCACAAACAAAAGAAAAACAAGCAGGACCAAACTGGTACTCAAAATATGCTCTTATATTTTAAAAGTATTTTATGTATTAAATACATACATAAAATATGTAATATAAAAAAGATATTTTCAGGCTGCAGAAATGGCTCAGCAGGTGGGGCAGGTAGGGCACTTCTGCAAACTTAACAACCCGGGATCAATTCCCCAGTACTCACTCACAGTGGCACATGCATCTGGGGTTCATTTGCAACAGCTGGAGGTTCTAGTGTGTCCATTCCCTCTCTCTTTGCCCTATCTCTCCTTGCTTGCAAATAATATATATATAGATATATATCTATATATATCATGTATGTAGGGTGGTGATTGATAGATAAGGTTTGGAAGAATATATGTCAAAATATTTAAAAAAGTATTCTCTTGGTGGAAAGATTTGATTTAAATTTCTCTTATAGTTTTTCTAATTTAAAAAAGAAACTTCAAATGTATTTTATATGCAATACACCCACAAAAGCAATGTAGCTATTCTCACACAAAGGACCAGGTGAAGACTAGGCACAGAAGAGTCGTGGTGCATTGCAGAACAGTAGAGTCAGATAGTTCTGGGTTTTACCCCTCACTCTGCCTCTTTGTAGCTGTAAGACAGTGTTGTGGTCAGATTTCTAGTTGCTACACAGAAAGAACCCAAACAAAAGTGGCTAGTGGAGGAATGGGTTTATTTGGCTTACGGACTCGAGGGGAGACTCCATCCTGGCAGGGAAAGCGATGGCATGAGCAGAGGGGTGAACATCACCTCTGCCACAGCACTGGAAACAGCAGCAGGAAGCTGTGCCAAATACTGGCAAGGGGAAGCTGGCTTATAACCCCCATAAGCCCACCCCCAACAACACAGCTCCATCGAGGTTGTAAAACACAAATTGCCATCAGCTGAGGATCGATTACCCAGAACACATTCATTTGTTTGTGGGGGACACCTGGATCAAACCATGACAGACAGTGAACAGATTGCCACACTTTACGGATTGTTAACTTCCTCATCATTAAGATGGAAGTAATTATTAACATCTCCCATAGGGCTTTGGGGAGGAGTGTAGGGGGCCCATGGGAGCATCAGGCTGGCAATCTGCAGAGTGGCGACTTCCTCAATTGTTTCTACTAAACGTTAGATGTGTCCTCTACTGACTGCTGACGTCCTGAGATGTTTAATTCTGTCACAGGTGACAAGTTCCTTGAAGATTGTTTTTATGTTTTCTTAGAATGAGCTTTTCCCTCAGCTGTCGTTTCTTCCCTCTTTCTTCTCCACCCTTTTGGCACACAATCCAGTATAAATCACAAAGCTGATCATCCAGTTCTGGTACCACACTGTGATTTCCCCACGCGTTACTAGGAAGAGAAGAAGAAGAAAGAAGAAGAAGAAGAAGAAGAAGAAGAAGAAGAAGAAGAAGAAGAAGAAGAAGAAGAAGAAGAAGAAGAAGAAGAAGAAGAAGAAGAAGAAGAAGAGGAGGAGGAGGAGGAGGAGGAGGAGGAGAGAGTCTATATATATTACACACAGGATAGACAATGTGACTTGGTGAATGGGGGACTTGTCCAGGGTACCTCAGGCTCTGCTTCTATTCTTGTCTACCATATCATATGTTTATACAGGTATATGAACATAAAGACTACAGCAGAGGCTCCCTACATTTGAAATATGGCTACTTGCAGTCTCTCCACAGCAGTGCTGAGGTCTCTCTTCCATTTCAGAATTTCCGACTTTGAGTAAGGATAGAAGATCCAACCTTAAAAAAGAAGACACACAGAGTGAATACAGAAGGGATACTTCAAACACTATATCATGTCAGTATACTGGCTGGGTAAACCCTGGCCAGCCACAGGTCTACTGCCTACTTGAAAAAGGAGACATAACTCATTTGTATTAAACTATGCATAATAATTTTTCACTTAAAATGATCATTTTTAAAGGGATTTACACAAAAATACACATCTTTAACCCAAAGTAATTCAATTCTTATAATGCCATCTGAAATATTTGAGACTATGGTAATTTGAATGTATGTCCCCCATAGACTCAGGCATTTTATTAAAGCTTGTAACTTGGGTTTCCAGCCACAAGGCTGGAGGATGTGTCACTGGGGACGGATCCTGGGGTCCAGCCCAAAGGTGTCACTGGGGGCGGATCTGAATTCCAGTCCTGAGCCGGGCGTGGTGGCGCACGCCTTTAATCCCAGCACTCGGGAGGCAGAGGTAGGAGGATTGCCGTGAGTTCAAGGCCACCCTAAGACTACAGAGTGAATTCCAGGTCAGCCTGGACTAGAGTGAGACCCTACCTCGAAAAACCAAAAAAAAAAAAAATGAATTCCAGTCCTTAGGTGTGCAAAGAGGTATGAGCTCTGGCAAATTTCTGTGCTTGCTGCTTTTGGTGTTTGTTGGCTGGTGGTGGTTTCTCTCTCTACTTGGATGTATGAATGGAAGCCAGCTTCTTCCCCCATTGATAGATATGGGTCCGTAGCTGAAATTTATCCCATCCCTCCCATAAACTGTGTTTGGTGGATGTTTGTCCCAGCATCATGAAACTGTTTATGGCAGAGACCTTCCCCCAAATCTCTACTTAGCACATGGATATACTGTCTAGAAGACTCTTCAGCATCCCCTTAGGTGTGAGACAAGTCCTGCCTGCCAGTATCAACAGACAGGTTCTGTTTCTGACTGTCTCAGTAATGAACTTGAAAAATGAACTCAACATCTCTTGGCTTTGGTTGTTTCATGTTAAAATGAGAGGATTGAGTGAGGTGATCTCAAAGGTCCCTCTAAGCTCCAACTTTCTTCTCTTTTAGAACTTCTACCCTTGTAGTGAAAGATCCACAAGCAGCTTTCAGGAATTTAGAAGAGGATCCTTCAATAAACCACTGAATTACATATGGAAGGAACTGGATTAAAAAAAGATATGAAAGGGAGAAAGAAGAACATGGAATCCTTTCACACAGGCACCACCTCTAGAATATCTGCCCCGTACATAGAGAACACAGGAAAGTCACAAGAATGGGCTTACTGTGCTCTCTCCAGGACTTCATTGATGCTTTGTGTGCTTCATTTTAGCCACGAATATAGGAAAAACTGAGTCAGGGCAGTGTGGCTCCTCCCCCTGTTTTCTCTCAGCTCCATTCCCCACCATAGCCTTAGATTATGAATAAGCTTCCCCCTCTTTCCCAAGATGATGGAACTTCTTGTTTTTCCTTTGTTGAAGGTATCAGGCCACACCATCGAATGTGGCTCCAGTTGGGGTGACAACTAAAGTTTCTCACCATTTCTGAGTCAACATCACAGGCTTCACTCAGTCTTGCATGCAATCATGGCTGGGCCACTTGTCTCAAATAGAGCTAAATAGTCCACCTGAAGTTGATACTATGGCATTGAAAGAAAAAAATCTCTGTCTTCCTAAGCAGGGAGCATGTGGATCTAAGGACAACAGGACCCATTTTTCTCAGCCTGTAGGGAGAGCTAGACTGTAGAACACAGCCATGAGGAAGTTGCCACAGAAAGGTTCCTGCTGGGTTGAGTTCCAGAGCCTATCTTGGATGCCACTCTTGTTTCTTCAGTTCTTTCTTGCATCTTACAAACCACCCAAAGGACATGATCATGCAATTGTTTAAAGATAGTGTGAGCTGAGTTCTTGTCACTTACCAGCAAGAGTCCCAGAACAATCACATCCAAGCTCACCCCCATTGGGTCATAACCATTCTAGTCTTATGCTGAAAGTTTGAACAAACTCCATCCTGGTTTCTTTAGGATGAGATAACGTCCTCATTGTACTCACTCCCCAGCGCCAGCCTGGGAATAAGCCCTGCCCTTCAAGTGGCCAAGGCCTTATTCCTTGCTCACATACTACTTAGTGGGCTGACCCCTGACTTACCTTCTGACTGCCTTTGAGAGATTTCCTGTTCTTGGAGCATCTCACTGAATGCCCAGACATTAGCATGTGGGACTCTTTGAATATGTCTGTGCTTCACTCCTACCTGCTTTGCCATTCTTATTGCACTTATTCTCAGCATGTGTCCTTGGGTCTATCAATGCCAGTCCTACGTGTTGACCCCTCAATAATCCAATTCAGAATACATACAAGGAATGAGAATTGTGGGAGGGACGTTCTCTAAGCAAGAAGCCTTTGGACAATTCTTTAAGTTTGTGATACTTAAGATATAGGATCATGACAAAACCAAGTTCATGAGACCCAAAACAGTCACCCTTCCTCCTGTTCATTCCATGAACCAATTCAGCGTTGGCTATATCATGCCTGAGCTTCAGGGGTTGACAACCTTCCCTTCTCCTAACAGCTCATATGTTACTTACTTTGTGAGCTTATTCGGAACCATATAGCATCCTTTCAGATTTCTGTAATCATGGTAATTCCTGGAGAGTCTCCTTAATAACATTTACAAATCAAAGTTTGCCTTTGTAGCTCATCATGGTAGCAGATGCCCTTAATCCCAGCACTTGGGAGGCTAAAGTAAGAAGACCACCATGAGTTCAAGGCCAGCCTCCTGCTACAGAGTGAGTTCCAGGTCAGCCTGGACTAGAATGAGACTCTACCTCCTAGGCAGGGGGGTAAGGGTAGGGGGTGCCTTCAAATACTCAAATCTTTGTTCCTGGTGATTTGACTTTATGATGAATGGCTTCTCAGGACCATGAAGGAAAAGCTCACAGGGGTAGAGTAGAGAAATCAGTGAACTTCAGTAACTGGCTGAATGAGGACACAGCAAGAGCATCGCTTGGAGAAAGGTCCTGTACTGGAGAGCAGTAGTGATTCCGACTCTCCCCTAAGGGGTAAACGAATCTTACCATTTTGTAAGCAGGTCTTGGATGACAATGAGAAATGAAGAACAAGAGGCGCGGAGTTTACCTGGGAGTGCTGGGAAGCATGGATATGGCTAAGAACTAGAAGGAAAAGAAAAAGGAGGGATATTAGATGGATGAAGGGAATGAGCATTTTGCTAGACCAACAGAAAATCAAATGGTAAGTATTTAATATTCTTACCAGGACATGAGCAAAGATTTACATAAACACCAATAATAATTCTTTGAATATTTTTATCATTAATGAATCAATGCTTTAAACTGAAGCTCTTTTGCATAAATAATTTCTTGATCTATTGAAAGACTGTGATATATATATATATATAATATATATATATATATGAAAACAGAGAGATTACTACAATGGGAGTAGAGTAGAAAAGAGAAGGTACTGTGGTTTTGAACATGACCAAAGGGAAATTATATTCATGTATGAAAAAAAAATACCCAAGCTCAGTATTTTGGGCTGGGGAAACTGCTCAGTGGTAGAAGGTACTTGCTGGTGGGGCCTGCTGTCCAGGGTTAAATTTCCCAGTGCTCACATGGGATCGGATGCACAGAGTGGTACATGGGTCTGGAATTCGTTTGCAGCAGCAAAAAGACCCTGGCATGCCAATGTTCTCTCTCTTTCCCTCCCTCCTCTCTCTCTCTCTCAGGTAAATAAATAATATTTTTTAAAAAACCAAAAAAAAAGGGCTGGAGAGATGGCTCAGCGGTTAAGGCACTTGTCTCCAGTGCCTAATGCACCGGGTTCAATTCCCCAGGTCCCACATAAGCCAGACCCACAAGGTGGTGGCCCTGGTGCATTCTCTCTTTCTCTCTCTCTTTTCTCTCTCTCTCTCTCTCTCTCTCTCTCTCTCTCTCTCTCTCTCTCTGCTTGAAAATGAATAAATAAAATATTTTTAAAAAACAAAAAAACTGGAGAAAGGGAAATAGGGGAATTGAGACATAAACACATTATTCCCTTATTAAGTGTATCTAATTATGGATAATAAATTTTTTTAAAAAAAACTCAAGCTGGAGAGATGGCTCAGTAGTTAAGGCACTGCCTACAGAGTCAAAGGACCCAGGTTCAACTCCCCAGTACCCATGTATACAAGCCAGATGCACAAAGTGGCATGTGTCTGGAGTTCATTTCTCTCTCTCTCTCTCTCTCTCTCTCTCTCTCTCTCTCTCTCTCTCTCTCTCTCTCTCTCTCTCTGCTTACAAATAAATAAAATATTTTTTAAACGCCATATTTAAGCTGGACTTGGTGGCACACACCTTCAATCCCAGCACTGGGGAGGTAGAGGTAGGAGGATCGTTGTGAGTTTGAGGCCACCCTGAGACTACATAGTGAATTCCAGGTCAATCTGGGCTACAGCGAGACCCTACCTCAAAAAAACAAAACAAGAAAAAAAAACAAAAAAAAAAGAAAAACAAACTCAATATTTTATATTCTCTCTCATTTATGATTCTATCCTAAGAACTGCTAAAAAAGGATTCATGCTTTATTCCCATTCCTTCTTTTAACAACTAGATAGTAGTCAGAAGCCTGTTGCTAATGTAGAGAGTTAGAAATTTAATGACAGAGAATGCCACTAGCTCTTTAAGAATGATATAAGGAGCCGGGCGTGGTGGCGCACGCCTTTAATCCCAGCACTCGGGAGGCAGAGGTAGGAGGATTGCTGTGAGTTCAAGGCCACCCTGAGACTACAGAGTGAATTCCAGGTCAGCCTGGGCTAGAGCGAGACCCTACCTCGAAAAACCAAAAAAAAAAAAAAAAAAAAAAAAA
>PVHP010023776.1:0-27082 GCA_004024765.1 Zapus hudsonius | reverse complement strand
ATTCCAATATAATCTTACTTATAAACTATAAGTTTATAAACTTTGGATTTTGAACTTAAAAAATAAGTGACATGAAATACCATTTTTCTTTTGATTTTTAAAATCAACATGTAAACATCATAGCTCATGAGACATATCAAAATATTTCACAAGCCAGATTTAGCTAGTGGGCCATTGTTTGCTGACCCTACTCCAGGAATTTCTTAAGAACTGTTTTTAACCAAGAAATGCATAATGTTGAATCCTAAACCTTTCCATATCTCCAATAATTCACTCTCAAATGTATTCAGTTTATGCATTCATTTTAAAAGGGCACTTAGGAGGCTAAGGGATGAGGATCAAAAGTTCAAGACCAGGCTAGGCTAGGTAGTGGAAGTAGAGCTGTGTAGGGTTACGTGTGTGCTGAGGTTGACTGTTTCCAAGGCGCATGTGTGCAGCAGACCCTTGTTTCTCATGGGGGATGTGCCAGAAATAGCAGCTATCTCCACAGGAGGGAACTAGAGGACAGGAGTGGGCAAGTGACCTCATTTTCACTATCTACCATTTTGCACCTTTTGGCTTTTGTACAACTTAAATTAACCTATTTTTTAAAATATATATTTATTGTCCATAATGAGTTACATTATTTAGTGGGCAAACAATGAGTTGTTATTCTGAATTCCCCAATTCCCCCTATCCCCATCCCTGATCAGTTGTATATCCTCCTCCGTGGGCTGTCTGTATTAGTCCTTGTGGCAAGGGATCCTGGATATATCCTAGTACTCAGCCCAGTCTTCCTGGCCCAAGTGTGTTGTTACTGATGGGTTCCATGCCTCTGGACAGTCTCCCCCACCACGGCTCTCACAATCTTTCCGCCCCCTCTTCCGCTCAGATCCCTGAATCGTGGTGGGTGAGTATTAAGGCTGCTTTAATGTTGCAAGCTTAGGGGTCCTTGTGTCAAAAATCCTTGGTTTCTGGCTCATTGGCCTATCCTGTGTTGATTGAATGGCTGTGGTTATAGGTCCCTTGTTCATCTGTCAGTGTCTGCTGGGTTCCCTATGGATCCTCCACGATATGACTTTGGTGGCTCCTCTCTTGCCAGGATCTCAAAAATGATTAATTCAAAAAGTTTAATTCTGCAAGGAATGACTAGAAGAACCCAGAAATCATTGGTTGGTGCCTTCTAAATTACCAATAGGGCTTCTAGGTTTCAAGGTGACTCTGGGGTGGAGCATTTGACTCACATATACAAAGCTCAAATTGATCCCCACCACCAATGACACAAATATGTGAAGAGATAAACAAGACAGAACCTACCTTTCTAGGTCTGAGTGTAGAGATGTATATATATATATATATATTTGATTTGCAAGGAGAAAGAAAGAAAGAGAGAGAGAGAGAGAGAGAGAGAGAGAGAGAGAGAGAGAGAGAGAGAATAGGAGCACCAGTGCCTGTAGCCACTACAAAGGAACTCCAGATCCATGTATCACTTTGTGCATCTGGCTTTATGTGGGTACTGGAGTATTGAACTTGGGTCATTAGTTTTTGTAGGCAAGTGTCTTAACTGCTGAGACATCTCCCAGCCCTGAATGTGGTTCATAAAACACTCACAGTCTGGTGAAAGGGGCTTGTGAGAACAACTAATAATTATCATCAGCCTGGAAGAGAAGGCTGAGTGAGCACCTTTATAAATTTGGTGAATACATAGCATTTCTAGGACAAGGAATCATTTAACATGCAGAAGAGATGTTGACCTTTTCACAACTTCTGCCTCAAATGAATATTTTACATTTCTTCCTGACCTAAAGAGTTTTAGAAAGGAAAAATATATGTATCCATACACAAAAGTGAGCTCAGTAACACTTGTTAAATCTTGTCATTAATTAGCATTTCTAAATATGAGAAGCACCACACAAGCAGGGCAGAGCCTTGGCCCACATGTATACAGAATCAGGGTCATCTTGATCAAGACTACAAATGAAAGTCTCTCCTAGGAGCACCCACGTCTCTTCCCACTGGGCTCCACACAGCACGGGAGGAGCCTGCATCCTGCATGGGGGCCCCACAATCTGAGTGTCTAAGATCTATCCACCTCACTTCACTCCATGCACAGGTCTGACCCCAGCCAGATAAGCACAACCTGCAAAGTTTTGCGCATGGAATTCTGGATGCTCAGAGCCAAAACCTTGAGTTTGGTCTAGAAGGAGAGATTGACCTCTACTTGGACAGTTATCTTTGGTGGAGTAACTTTCTCTAAAAAGCAGGGCCCTCGGGGTAGTGCTAGTGGAGATCAAAAAGACTAAGCAATATATACAATATAGCAGTGCTTCATTTAAAAATTAATTGATTAAATAAGACGAAAGAGGCTGGAGAGATGGCTCAGTGGTTGAGGCTCTTTCCTGCAAAGCTTGACAACCCGGTTTTATTCTCCAGTACCCATGTAAAGATGCGCACAGTGACGCATGCATCTGGAGTTCCTTTGCAGCAGCGGGAGGCCCATCTCTCTCCTTATAAATAAATTAAAATGTATTTAAATGAAATAAGAAGAAGGAAGAGAGGAAGGAAGGAAAGAAGGAAGGGAAGAAATTGTTAGTTTTCCATGGCTGCAACAAAACAACCAAGAAAATCAATTTAGGAGGAACTTTTTTTTTTGGCTCAAGTTTCAACAATCCCTGATTTCTTGGCTCCATTGCTTTGAGCGACCTTCCAATAGCTCCATTCTGGGGACCAACCTTTTTAAAAATTTTAGGAGAGAGAGAGAGAGAGAGAGAGAGAGAGAGAGAGAGAGAAAGAGAGATCACATCTGAGTCTCCTGCTGCTGCAAACTCCAGACACATGTGCCATTTGGTGCATCTGGATTCACAGGAGCACTGGGGAGTGGAATCTGGTCTGGCAGGCTTTGCAAGCAACCGTCTTTAATTGCTGAGCCATCTCCCCAGCTCCTGGGATCAACCTTTTAATACTTGGGTCTTTGGCAGACATTTAAAATACAAATTATAGCAGAAGGGAAGAGAGGATGTTTCTCTAACTTTTTTAAGAGTCACTTGATAGTCAGAAAGGTTCAGAGGGGTAGCTCCAGAAGTGTGGAGATAAGTCCAAAGCTTTAAAAAAATCTTTTCAGATTTATTTTATCTTAAAACCTCATGTGATTTTCCCTGTACTTCTAATAATATGTTTTGATATTTTTTAAACATTTGAAGTTAGCTTATCACTTACACTAATTGAACTTTTTACCAAAAATACGTCATTAAAAGCAGTGATCCAGGAAGACACATTCCACCTTTAAAATATTTTATTTATTTTCAAGCAGAGAGAGATGGAGAGAGAGAGAGAGAAAGAATGAGTATGGGCATGCCAGGGTCTCTTGCCACAACAAGTGAACTCCGGATGCATACTGCATTTATGCATGGGTACTGGGAAATCGAACCTGGGTCTTCAGGCTTTGCAAAAAAATGCCTCTATCCCCCAAGCCATCTCTCTAGCCTCATGCTCCACCTTTTGATACCAGGTATGTTCATATCCTCTTGTACACTCAGCTTAAAGCCACAATGTGACAAGCTCTGTATCTCAATTGGAAATTCAACAGATCTCCATGCTGCTGCTTATTTCCAGGGTCAGTTTCACCTGGGACAATTGGGCATGAGAATATGGACATACATATGGGCTACAGGTTCTTTGATGGGAAGGGGATTATCTTGTATCTGCAGTAATTTAAGTCTCCTATGGCTGTTTCCTTGATAGGAAAGTAAGCCTCACAAAATAAAATAAGACAATGTATTTGAAAGTGTTGAGAAGAGTCTTGGCCTCAATGAATGGATATAATTCTGATTTGAATCTGAAATCTGCACGAGGCCCTTTACCTGTGGTGTTTCTGGTGGTTTAGAGGAGAGTTTGACCAACTATATTTAGCCCATGGGCCAATCCAAACTGAGCCTGGACTGAGACGGATGGAAACCGGAGGCTGGGGGAGAGGCATACAGAAGAAACTATATGTGGACCCACCAAGCCTAGAATATTTACTGTCTGACCACTTATGGACAAACCCTGCCAATGCCTGGCTTTATAAAAATCACAAGAGTCAGTAATAGCTTAGAAGCTCAGGCGCTGAAAGAAATCAGATAGTAGACGGAGACAGTACCAGGGTCATCAGCTGACCAGCTTTAAGTCCCCTATTCAGTCCTGAGCTTAGGTTAAGGTACATACTCAATGACAAATGAGTGAGGCATCTTCTGTGTCTCCTTTCTGGGAATCACTGGGTCTCTGTCATTTCACCCACGGATAGAAAGGAGTGAAATGACAGAACTTCAGATCTCCTGATAATCAAACCATGCAAAGCTGGGACGCAGAGCAAATAACAAGTGACAGTGAAACTGGGTTTCAGAGAACTTGAATCATTTGGGTGAGAGATTCCACAGATGGCCCGTGCCTCTCAGGGTAGAAAAATGGGTCATCGCTCCCACACCGATTGCCACACAGTCTGAGAGCCTGGGGGAGGGGAGCTAACGGAGCCTGTGCAGCAGCTGATGGGGAAAACTCTGGGCTAATTGGTAGATACTCCTACAGGATCATGGCAGCACCCAGGGGCCCACACCCATGGCAGGACCGTGGTAGACCATGGTAGACCAAATTCAAGAGGGAGTGCTATGCTCAATAAGTTATTGACCTTGGCCCTCTAGGTTAGGACAAGGTCAAGATACAGGAGACAATTAGAGAGGCTGGCTGGTAAGGGAGCACCGTTCTACTGCCCTCTGGTACCTCAAAGACAGAGATACCCCAGGCTGTCCATGCTGATGTGCAGACCCATTCTAGGCAGGAAGCTGGAAATGTCCAGTTCCAGCACCAGCTCTGTTTCCTGACCTCCACTTCTTCATCTAGGAAGTGAACATCCAGATTTCAAACCACTGTTATAGTCAGCTTTTCATTGCTGCACAGAAAGAAACTGATCAAAAGCAGCTTGTGGAGGAATGGGTTTCTTTTGGCTTACAGACTCCAAGGCAAGCTCTATCATGGCAGGGAAAACAATGGCATGAGCAGAGGGTGGACATCACCTCTGCCACAGCACTGTAAATAGCAGCAGGAACATCGGCAAGAGGAAGCTGGCTTATAACCCCCATAAGCCTGCCCCCAACAACACAGCTCCAACAAGATTCCAAAATTGCCATCCGCTGGGAATCGAGCATTCAGAACACATTTGTTTGTGGGGGACACCTGGATCAAAAACATCACACCCACTTAAGTCACAAAGGTTTTGTGAGTTCTGAGTTTGGGGAAGGAATAGAAGGTAAAGCAATCCACAGGACTGTGAGAGAGATTGTTTTCCAAGTTGAAAGTAAGACAGCCTTCAAGATAGGAAAAACAAATCACTGTGAGGAATGATGTTTGAAAGTCTGAGGAGTGAACGTTTTGGAGTCCTCTCAGGGAGGTAATAAATATGGGAAATAAGTTACTCTTAAAGGTCATTGAGGTAGAGTATGAATGAGTCAAAAATACAGCTATATCCCTTTTCAAATGAAAAAGAATAGAGGGCTAGAAGGATGGCTCACTGATTAAGTGTGCTTTTTGCTCAAGCATGAGGGCCTGAGAGGGCCTGAAACTGCCCAAGATCTTAAATAAACAGTTGTACAGACCACACATGCCCCAGTCCTGCAAAGGGGAACAGAGAGCAGGGTATTGCCAGGGCTCATGAAAGAGTTTCAGTAAGAGACTCTGGATCCAAATGAGAATGGGCAGAACTGTGTGCCTGGACATCCAGTGTTCTTTTTCAGCCACCACAGGCAAGTGCCCCCTGCGGCTGGTGAACACAAGCAGTGTCTAAGGACACATATACATGCATATGTCACACATGCACACACACACACCACATTACATAGACATCTACACAAGCAAAACAAATAGAGGAGGAGGAGGAGAAAAGTAGAGAATAGGAGGCTACGGGTGGAGGGAAATGAAGACCAAAGAGCAGTGTGTGAAGGGCAAATACGGTCTTTGTCCAGGATGACTGTGACCTCAGACATGGGACAGCACAGGCAGGCAAGCCCAGGACCCCAGCCATTCCCTGAAAGCCAGCATCAGCACAGGCGTAGGTTCCAGCCCTGTGAAGCATGTGTCTTTGAGCCATCATCTATCACTACTTTTATTTCCAGCCTATCTCTTCCCCTCTCTGACCCCCGAGACACTAAGTGAAGGAGGTATGCGTGTGATGGTGATGCGGAAACAGCTCTCAGCATCAGCCCGCCCAAGGCAGCATCATGTATGAAATCCATGAAAGCGTAGAACTAGGTAGTAAACTTGGATAGAACATTTCTCCTTATAAAACAAATTCTTCCTAACTGCCATGCAGATTGTAGCATGAGAGAAGGCCCACTCTTCACCTGGGAGTGCACCTGCCCCCCCACCCTAAAAAACGAAGGTCCTAGAAGACTCAGAATTATGCAAATGTGGGCAGTATTTATACATCTGGGCCATCCATCAAGTATCAGGAGGTGTCTCTGGCCATGAGTTATAAAGCCTCTAAAAGCAACGAGTCTTTTATAGGGTTGTAGATAATGCTGATTTTCCGTAAATCCTGCCTGAGTCACACAATAGGCCAAGAGCAATTAACATTAATTAAATGATCCCCATAAAGAGGTGGCTTTGCTGACACATTGATAACCTCCAAATGCTCTTAGCCGGCTCACATTATTAAAGGTGTCCTTTCAATCGCACCAGGATTTCTGGGCAGGCTTCTGCTGCCCCTGACGGCTACTCATACCTTTCAACTCAAGAACACCCTGTGCGCATCCACTCTGCACCCGAAAATATGTGCCTAAGAGCTACTTGGAGAGGATGTTCAAACAAGAATCTGGTCCAGCAGATCAAGGGGCTCGAACCTCTGTATTTGTAACAAGCTATATGATTGGTGACACCAGGCTGCTCTGTGGGACCCAGCCCATGCTTTGAAAAAAACAACTAAAGCCCTGGGAACAGCTCTCAAGTGGGGTGGCCTAGGCTAGGTACCCTGAGAGCAATTGCAAACATCTGCATCATCTCCAAGGCTGGCCTTTCTCTACTTCCCTTTTCCAGTCCCCAGGGAACTATAATTGGTGAGAAAAGAGCTCCCAGACTCTGGAGACTTCTGGTGAGAAGAGCAGAGATAAAAAAAAAAAAAAAAAAAAAAAAAACCTCTGTATTTTGCACCTGCTTTAAAAGAATGTTTTTTTAAATTTATTTGAGACAGAGAGAGGGAGAGTATGGGCATGCCAGGGCTTCTTACAGCTGCAAACAAACTCCAAATGAATGTGCCACTTTGTACTTCTGGCTTTATGTGGGTGCTAGGAATTAAACTCAGGTTAGCAGGTTTTGCAAGCAAGTGCCTTTAACCACTGAGCCATCTCTCCAGCCCATGCACCTGCTATTTTTAGGGCCTCTGTATTTTTCACCTACTTTTTTTTTTTTTTAGGAAATCACCTGGGAGAACCAAACCTCAATAAGAGAGAATAGGTAAGTAAGGTAGTTGATTTTATAGGTAGTCAGCCAGGGACTAAGGCCTAAGAAAACCATGGATGCCATCTTGCCTGCCCTTGAAGGAAAAACGGGAATAACGTGATTTTTTTAATAGACAGTCAGGGGCAGAGGCCCAAAGAGAGAACTAGGAGATGCCTCCCTGCTTGCCCTGGCAAAGCTAGAATTTGGCATGTGATCCAGTCTCATCCACAATGGCTATAAGGCATCAACAACAGTGCCCCTTCTTTCCCAATCTAGAACACCAAGATGGGCTAGCCTCTCCAGGGTCAGCTCCCCTGACTCCACAAACTAATCAGATCTCTCCCTTACACACCTGACTTGGGTGACAACGTCCATCCTAATTGGATAGCTGAGTCATAAAGGGGTCTGCCATGTGTCTGCTCTTTCCCATTTTGGCTGTCCATCCTGTGGTCTTTCCCCCAAGCACCAGTGTGTGAGTCCCTCTTTGTCTTTCTCAGGGATGAGCTCTGGTTACTTGCCTGCATATTTCCTACTTGGTTCTTACAGGTATTTTGTTTCAAGATTCTTTCTCACGTTATTATGTGTATGATTTTACTCTAAATTCTGGATCTGCCGTGTGCATAATAACTCTCTCGGTTCTCTTGGCTGTATTCTCTGGGCACCAGACCCTCTTGATCCCTGCTTTGGGGTGCTCTCCCCCTTTCCCAGCCTTGCTGTGGTTACCCCATGGGGCACAAGGCAGGAACTGTACTGTAAGGTTGGCACATGGACATTGGGGAGGTGGAGGGGGCTGGAACAGAGGTACAGGAAGAATGTAAGTAGTGTGGGCAATGAGGACTGGACAAAGGTCAAACACTTGAAAAATAGCCCAAGAAGTTTTGGCAGGAACTTACTGACTATGGAGTGTTGACAGCCATGAGGAGGTGACCCAAGTGTGGCGGCCAATAGAAGGAAAGAGTACTTGGTCAGGCAGAATGAGATTTTAGGGAAAATAATACAGCAGTACGGAGAGAGACGCAAGGGATACTTAGGAAACTTATCAGGGTCCCTCCAGGGAGCAGATGTGAAGTTTGTAGTAGCCCTATAAAAATGAAGGCCAGTTGGTTATAAAATTATATTATTGCATTATAACAATGTGGCTGAGGAGAGCATCATGTGTGCCTGTCGAAGGCTTCTGTTTTAATTCAGTAATGATGGGATTAAAATTAAAAGTGTGCCCTGAGTCCACACAGAGGGTCCAAGTAGTTAAAGGAACCCTGCACAATTCCTGGATCCAAAATAAATTCAACAATGAGGAAGAAAAAGAGGACTGTCCACTTGGATGGGTGTGATCTTGGAAAAGGAAGTCACCAGAGAAGTGAGGAGGGGGAGGGAGGGCTAGGGATTTTAGACAGAGAATTCCTGGGATTCCTCAGAGTCATCTAGCCCCCCCCCAAAAAAAAAAAAATGTGTCCTTGAGCCTGTGGCCTGCCTTCTCTCTGACACCCTTCCTCTGCAGCATTTTCAGCTCAACTCAAGCCAAGACAGCTATTTATAAAGCAAGAGTAATTTTACCACAGGGTGTGGGGTTTAATTTAAAAAGACAAGAAGCAAGGGGCAGATGGCTGAGCAGACAGTGCCTCTCACTGACCTTGTGGAACCCATGGTTGCATCCTGAGTTTTACAGACCAAGAAATGATCCCTGGGGTGAGGGAGGGAGCTTTGGGGAAGAAAGGATAAATTGACAAGCCATGCTCCTGCTTATTAATTTCTAATAGATCTATGAGTGGCTCAGGAAATGATAGCAGTTGTCAGGGCAGGTGGTCCTTACGGGAAGGTTGTTCAACTTGTGTTTTGTGTCACAAGTTTGCTTGGATATGGACGATTCCAAACTGGAGAGTGGGGAGGTGGGGAGAGAAGGAAAAAGGGAGAGAGGGAAAGAAGGGAGTGAGAGACTAAGGAAGAAAAAGAATCTCAACACATTTCTTCCTCAACCCATTCATAAAGAATAACAGATTCTTGCTTATTCCACTCTACCTTCCCATAAATGTCTGCAGACACCTTTGCTTTAACTGGTTATTGTGTCAATTTCCAAGGCATACCAAGGTACTATTAGTCTCAGAGCTCTCTACCCTTCCCCCTCTCTCTTTCCTACCATCTGGCCATGCTCGACCTGGGACTCTGGTACTGCCTCCTGATAATTCAGGATTTTGGGTCCAGGGAGGGATTAAATTCCATAAAGATGCAAGCCTATGGACACCTACTTTTGGATTTTTATTTGAGTTAGCAAAGAATTGAAAACACAGACTCCCAGAAGGGTAAATTATGAATTACAAGGTTTATTTTAGGGAGAGTTAGGATCCAAGGGAAAAGCTAGCTGAAAGGCTCAAGCCAGAGATGAATTCTTCCAGTTTTGTGGCTAAAGAAAATCTTCACATCTCTAGGAAAGAAGCCTCGGGAGAAGGCAGGCGTGTGTGTGTGTGTGTGTGTGTGTGTGTGTGTGTGTGTGTGTGTGTGTGTGTGTGTGTGTGTGATCTCACATAAGAGATCAGAAAGGGTTAAGAGATAGTAAAGGGCTCAGAGCTGAGAAAGAGAGAGACAGAGAGACAGAGAGAGAGAGAGAGAGAGAGAGAGAGAGAGAGAGAGATCATACATGTAATAAAATAGGAAAGTGCTCAGACAAGAAGAAAATTTCCCCTTCCCAGCCAGGCTAGGGAGCTGGAGAGAGACTTAGACACTTGTGTTCAGATAGCTCCAGAGGACAAAGGGGACCATGAAGAGATTTACACACATGGTTAAGATCTTTTATATGTATCAAACATCAAGTTAAGATAAGCCTCATCATCAGACTAAGATGTGTAACGAAGAGACCTGATTGGTTGGAGGACTTTACAGACTGATTCAAGAGGGGCCAGCCCACAGGTGTGCTAATGATAGGTGGCAGAAATTGGCTAGGCAACTGAGGTATGATGGACCCCAAAGTAAATAGCCTTCTCCTAGCTAAGTGCTGGAATTGTCATTGGGCCTGTGGGAGAAAGTCTAGATCATTTCATTTACTACTGGTCAGAAACCATCAGAAGGATCTGGCCCTTCCTTATCTCTGTCCCCTTAGGAAGTCCTTCCACTCCATTCCTAAGAGAATTCTCAGGCTCCTAGTGTAGCAGGGACTGGGAACAGCAGGTAAACACCCAGGGCTTCACCTCTGTACTTCACCAGAGTTCATGTCTCAGAACGCCAAAGAATTGGACAACTTTGACAGACAGCATTTTCCTATCACTTGTGGTAGTTTTGAGTAAATGTCCCCCAATAGAATTTATTATAATTGTGAATTGTCTTCAGCCTTCTGGTTGGAGGAAGTGTCACTTTGGCCTGGCCTCCTGGGGTCTTGCCCTGAGGTATTTCTAAATTGGATGCAAAATTCTAGGGATACATATGCAAAACAGCATCTGGAACCCAAGCCTGGCAGTCCTGCTGTTTTGTGAATCACAGTGTTACAGTGTGCCTGATTGCTTGAGGTGCTGGTAGTGGGTTTCTCTCTCTCTGCTTGCTTCTGTGAAAGGGAGCCAGACTTTTTCCTTAATTTCCCCTGGGTCTGTTACTTCAATAAATACTTTCCTCCCCAAAATTGTGCCTGGTTTGGAGATTCATCCCAGAGGTGTGTGACTGACTACGGCAACCAGAGTTCATGTCTCAGAATGCCAAAGAATTGGACAACTTTGATAGAGAGCATTTTCCTATCACACATGTTTATTCTAGATTGGAGTAAATACAGAGGATTTGGGAAAGAGATAGGGGAAGCAGCTCAACCACCACGTCCAGCCACAAGTGTGGGGAGAACACATGGGAGAGGCTTTAACAGAATCTATGCTGTTTAGCTAAACAAGCAGGAAAAGGAAAGATCAAGAGAAGGAAAGGTTCAGGTGGAAGAGAAATCGAGCCCCTCACCACAGCCATTAGGCTGTGGTGTGGGGCTGAGGAGACCTTACCAGTCTCTAGAGAGTCAGAGGTACTTCTTCTAGGCCATGTGGGTGAGGAAGAGACTGGACTTTGTTTCAGTGACCTTTTTAAACTTTCACCAGGTAAGTCAGAGAGATAGCTGATTGATCTGTACCTGACCAATCAGTTTTAGCATCTAGGTTTGAGCTCTGGCTAGAGACACCTCCCACTCAAGGGGAGGGGGTCTATGGAGCTGCTTGAAACTGTCACAGTAGCATCAGAAGTAAACTGGCTTTTACCAGCCACCTATCCATGTGACTTATAAAAACCTGTAAACCTGGCCACTTCCTATAAAAATCCAGATCTGAGTCTCAAGACAGGCTTATCAAACACCCCTCTTGCCTGTCTGTACAAAAGCTCTGTCTTCTTCTCTCATGGGGCTTCTGAAACCCCCTCTTGTCTCCCTGGGAAAGAGCTCCACCTTGTTCTAGGCTTAAGCCTCCCCCTTTTCCCCCCAACAGCACCCCAACACACCTTCTCTTCCTCCTAAAGTTTCAAGCTATAATAAAATCTTTCTGAACTTTATCCTCTGGTCTGTGAATTTTATTATTTGAATTCATAAAACAAGGATCCAGGAACACCTCAAGTTATTGGTGCATTTGTGTACAAAGAACTCAAAATTCCTATATCAGTAAGCTGAGGAAGAAGCAGGAAGCTGCCACTGGGTTGTACTGCTTGCAGCCATCTTTGATGACACAAGGTCAGACGCAGGCAAGATGACATGGATGTTCTCTTTGGGTCTCTGTTCCTGGTTGACTATTTAAAAAAAAAAAAGCTATCCTGTTCCTGTTCCTCCATCACTGATATGTTAATTTGAAGATACCTCTGGGCTAAGAGAAGGGAAGGCCACCTTCCCTAGCCTTCACCTCTGCACACCACCCAAGGGTCCTCCCTCAGAGAGAAGTTTCTCTCCTCTCCTCTCCTCTCCCCATAAAACCAATTCCCTGGCCCTCACTTTTACTGTATTTTCAATTCTCCTACTCTAACTGCATGCATTCCCCACTTTTCTCCCCTTCTTTATCACACCTCTGTGTTCTCTCTTCTCTCTTTCCCTCCCTCCCTCCTTATCCTCTCCTCTATTATAATAAAGTCTTAGATTCAAAAAACTATCTATCTTGGTCTTCCATTGTGACCCACAAAACATAATAGTTGACTGACTTAGAAACAGAAATTTATTGTCTCACAGTTCTAGAGGCAGAAATCAAGGTGTCTGTGGGGCTATGTACCCTCTGAAATGCACAGGAAACCCTTCCTTTCCCATCCCCAGATTCTAGAAGTTTGCTCATGATCTTTGTTATCCCTTGGCTGCAAACTTAACTCATTGCTTTCATTGTCACATGGCATTCACCCTGTATTTCTGGGTCTCTTGTAAGGACATCTACTGGTCACAATGGATATGGGTCTACCCTATTCTGTTATGGTCTTATCTTAACTAATGATATCTAACAAACCCTATTTCAAATAAGGCTATATTCTGAGGTACTAGGCTGTGATATATTGAAAGAAATAGTATAAATGTATAGCCCATAGACTAGTGTTTTTTTTTAAATTAAACTTGTAACTTGGGTCTCCAGCCCTAAGGTGGGCTTAGGGGTGAATCTGATTACAGCCCAGAGGTGTAGAGAGAGCAGTTGGAGCTCTGGTGGTCTGTGCTTACTGGTATTACTGTTGCTTATTACAGTTGTTTCTCTCTGCTTGGATCTATGGAAGCAAGCAGCTTCTTCCACCATTGATGAAGTTTCCCCTGGATTTGTAAGCTGACATAAAGCCCTTCTTCCCATAAACTGTGTCTGGTTGGATGTTTGTCACAGCAACTTGGAACTGACTACAATATAGGGGTTAGAACTTCAACTTTTCTGAGGGATGGGTCAACCTGTGGCAGTTAGGCTACAGTGTGGTCCAATTAAGCCTTAAATATCAATTCAGTATCACACAGAAGTGTTGCAGTACTAATGGAGATGGTCAGATAATCCACACTCCATTAGATTACATATACATACACATACTTACATGTTCACCCAGGGTTTGTGAGGGATTGGTTCCAGGACTGCCCCCTCTTATGAGTGTGTGTGTGTGTGTGTGTGTGTGTGTGTGTGTGTGTGTAACTCTTAGCTTTTTTTCCCCTGGTTGTAAGAAACAGGTACAGAGAGAGAAAGACAGAGAGACAGAGAGAGACAGAGAGGTTTTACTCCAGTCCAATAAAATAAAAACTGACCAATAAAACCAAAACTGTTGAGATGAGACTCCACTGAATTAGTCCTTTTTAATAGCCCCTCAAGCATGATGGTTACTTTTAACTGCACCACAGGATAACCATATATTTGGTCACTCATTATTCTGGGTATATCTCTGTGAGGGTTTTGTTTTCTTTTCAATGAGTGGAACATTTAAGTTATAGACTGAGTAAAGCAGGTTATCCTCCACAAAGGGATTTGCTAAAAGTTGACTGGAATAAAAGGCTGATCCTCCTCCTGAGTAAGAAGGGGATCCTCCTCACTGCCTGCCATTGAGTTGAGACATAGGTTTTTCTCTTGTCTTTGGTCTTAAATTGAAACAGTGGCTTTTCCTGGTTTTTCAGCCTGCTTGTCTTCAGTCTAGAGCCATAAGCAATGGCTTTCCTAAGCCTCCATCTTGTCTACTGCATAATTTTGAACTTGTCAGCTCCTAATCTCATGAATCAATTCCTTATAGTAAATCTCTTTGTCTGTGTATGGATCCTACATAATACTATATATCATGAAATACACACATACACACACACACACACACACACACACACACACACATATATATATATATATATATATATATTTGGTTCTATGTGGTGGTTTGATTTTAATATGAATGTGTGTCCACCATAGTCTTGGGTATTTTTGATTAAGGTTAAGCTTCCCGCTTAAGTCTCAGCAGGAGCTGGAAGAGGTGTATCTGGGGATGGATCCTGGGGTCCAGCTGTAAGGTATGTTTGAGAGTGGATCTTGATTTCAGCCCAAAGGTATGGTCAGAGCCATTTCTCTGGCAGTTCGTGTTTGCTGGTGTTGGTGTTTGCTTGCTGCAGCTGTTTCTCTCTGCTTGGATTCGCCATTGATGGAGATTCCCTGAATTTGTAAGCTGAAATAAACCCCTTCCTCCCATAAACTGTGTCTGGATGAATGTTCATCCCAGTGACTTGGAGATGACTACAACCCTCTGTTTCTCTGGAAAATTTCGACTAATATACCAAGTGTTTCCAATATGCAAACAATGTTAAAAACCACCGACCTGCCAATCACCAATAAGAGAATGATGAATGCTATCTGGGAGATGATTTCACAAAAGCCATGACATTTTTAGGTGTGTGTGGGGGGGGGAAAGAACAGATTTGCCTTACTAAGTTTATGGGGAATAGCAAAAGGAACAAGAAGAGAGGGTGGAATGGAGGAAGGCAGCATGAAAGAGGAGACTAAGACAGACAGGTTGAGCGGTGCTGATGCAGGTGCTGTGGTTAGGTAACACAGGGAGCTGTTGAAAAGTTTCGCCCATGGGAATGATGTGCGATTTATGCATTGCATTGTCAGAAAGACAAATCTGAAAGGTGTGGAGGAGTGAGGAAAGACTGAAAGGCCCAATGAGGACATCAGTGTAAAAGCCTACTATACACTGAATGTCTGTTTCCTCCCCAAATCAAATGTTAAAGCACTAATGATCTCCCTCCTCCCCCTAGGGTGATGATATTAGAAAACTGGGTGTTTGGAAGTCATAGTGGGATGAAGCAGGTAGGACATCAGAACTTTGTGCTTCTTCATGGGAGGACGAAAGAGGAAAGCAGCTGTCTGCCAATCAGTGGCTATCATCAAGAGCTGAGCAGGAGATGCTGCATTCCTGAGCTATAGGAAACAAGAGTTTTCTCTGTGTGTTTTATAGCTACATTCATCCAGATTTTGGCAATGAGACTTGGGAATTGAGGAGGAGGCATCAACTATGACTTCGAAGTTCCTAACTAGGGTGACTAAAAAGATGGTGATGTTAAGATTGAGGACACAGGAGTAGAAACAGATTGTGTGGAGGATGGAATGAGTTTGATGCGCTTAAATTTGAGGTTCCACAGGGCATTTATTTGGAGGTATCCAGGGAGCTGATAAAAATAGGTTCCTGGCCTTCAATAAAGTATTTGTGGTCCTAATAGGAAAAGATTCAGGAATAACCAGGATGCAAATGATAATAAAAATTTATGGGAAGAATGATCTAAGAAGAGCACAAAGAACAGGAGCCTGGGATACATAACTCTGTAAGGACATGTGACGTGGGAGAAGTCATCACAGAGATTAAAAATAAGCTATCAGTGAAGCAGAGGGAAAACATGGGAGAGTGCTGTAGTAGAAGCCTTCTGAGCTGAGGCCAATCAGTAAACAGAAACCACATATTCAAAATGGGAAGGGTTAATATGAAGAATTATTAAGCCAGGACAAAAGAGGAACTAAAACTATCAGAAGCTCTAAAGTTTATCCTAAATTTGAAGAAGAATATGTAATGAGGGACAAACTTGCAAAGAACTCCTTACAAAATGTATAAGTAGGAGAGTATGCTCTTTCCAGGAGAGTCAAAGGGGAGAGATTTAAAATTTGCCAGATAATAAAATATTTAAGATAAAAAGAATTGGTTGACATGGTCAAATGTTTCCAAGATGTCCCCAGGGAGAGGAGGGAAAGGGAAGCAAAGAAAGAAGGAATTACTTTGGCTACCCATGATGTCAACGATGAATAATATAAAATATTGTGTTTTCTTTTCAAACAACTATGAATGTGCTACTGAACAGAGGGAAATATCATGAAAATTAAAGATGAAAAAGAAAGTTCAAGGTAAGGTGTTTTCAGGGATATGTAGAAATAGGGTTCAGCCCATGCATTTTTCTCCTCTGCCGTTAGGGGCGCTGTGTTAGGACAGACTGGACCCTTCTAAGAAAGCAAATCCATCCACCTGAGAACGTGCTGGGGCAACTCAACTGAGTAAACTAGCCCGCGAATCTGAATTCCAGTCTAGAAATATATTGCATCATAGTAATACAGGAATTTTTTTAGAGAGAATTTGGCATTTGGCAGAACTCATAAATCTTTTTACTATCCAGGATTTCTTAATTTTTATAACCATTTAGTTAAAAAATCACCATCTTTTGGCCTAAAAGATGGTGATTTTAGCCGTGGTGGGGGAGACTGTCCGGAGGCATGGCACCCATCAGTAACAACACACTTGGGCCAGGAAGACCAGGATGAGTACTAAGATATACAGGATCCCTTGCCACAAGGACTAATACAGAGAGCCCACGGAGGAGGATATACAACTGATCAGGGATGGGGAGGGGAGGAATTGGGGAATTCGGGATAACAATGCATGGTTTGCCCACTAAATAATATAACTCATTATGGACAATAAATATATATTTAAAAAAATCACCATCTTTAAATTCAGGCAAAAGAACCATGCTTCCATTGGCTGGATGAGATTTCTGGGAAGTGGCACTCGATCTTTGGTCAGTTTGTTCCAGTGACTGGTCAGGGGTGGTCTAGCATGCTTTGTCTACATACATAGCATAGCCTAGTCTCTGAAAAATGGCTTTATCTTACTGTGACCATCTAGGGGTTCGAGTTCTTTTTCCCCCTGCCAAATAAAGAATTAAGAAGCAGGAAAAGTTGTAAAGATAAAACAGAGCAAAGTTAATTCAGAAGCTAAAGGAGAATGGTAGAGAGAGACAGACCTCCTGTTAAAAGAGGAGATCTGAAAACCAGGATCTGTTGTTCCAATGGAAGCCTGGCTTTGTTGAGGGAGGAATGTCCTCCACTGCAGAGTCTGTCATTGGTCAGTTTAAACAAAGACCAAGGCTCTTGTTGGTCCAAAATGCATCCAGCACTATGCTGATCTCAGGAAGTCCTTTCAGCCAGAAAATTCACTTACACGGGCAGGAAGAATTAGGAAGTGAGCCACCCTCTCTACCACTGTCTTTCCACTGTCTCCCTATCCAAGAAAACTACTTATCTCTTATGGTCACTCATTACCACTTCAAAATTTTCACAAAATAAGTAAAGTTCCTTAACTCATCACTACATTAAGGGGAAGCCCCTAGCAGTCATACAGCCTTTGGACTGTAACCTTCAGAAACTTTTCTCATTGAATTGTGATATAGGATCACTAAGGTTCTCTGTGTCTCGGAATGTCTTAATGGGTGGTCAGAACACATGTCCTGCCTCACCTGCTATGACAGGCAACTCACGAAAATGAGTTGCCCCCAACACACACAGAAAACTCTCCTGGCAGTTATGCCTGACATACTCCTCCCTGGATTAGGACCTTGAATGTGGTGAAAGGGCAATTTCTACTGCACGATTGACAGTCCTAGGGCAGAAAGGATGTCTTGCCTTTATGCTGTGGAAGGCAAGACCTGAGTCAGGGAGGGGTGGATGGATAGGCCCAGCCATACCAGCTGCTAGCTGAGCTCGGCCCATGAATGTCCATGAATGCCCAGTGAGCTAAGTGCACTCCTTTGAGTGACCGCTGGCAAGAGCCACCCGGGCGATCTCAGCCCTTCTGGCAAAATGATGGGCAAATAAAGCAGTTGTTGTCTTAGACACTAAGTTTTAGAACAGCTTGTTCCAGAGGCATAGACAGTCAAAATCCTTATCCTGGTGAGTGTGATACAAGGCAGTGTTACTAATTCAGCCCCAGCTATAACTGGTTCAATCGTGCCTTTCTATTTCATATTTTTGAGGCATTGACACCTTGAGGCTTTGACTGTCCCTCACAGGATGTAGCTTACCTTTCATTTGTAAATCATTTTGAGCTCCCTAAACTCTGTGTCACCACAGGAATGCCAATCAAATTTTGCTCTAATTCTAAACCAGAACTCTTCCTAAACTGTCCCATAGACTTTGATATTGGCACCCTTATTTGCCAATCTTTACTCTATGTTTATATATATATGTTATAATCTGTGCTATATGTTATAATATACATGTTATCTTTGATATACGTTATTATATATATATATATATATGTTATCATCTTTGCTATATGTTATAATGTATATATATACATATATATATGTTATAATCTTTGCTAGATGTCCTAAGTTTTTTCAGTTGAATTTTTTAGCAAATGACTTTTATGTTTTAATTGCCTCTTTTGAGCCTCCCTAGTAGTCACTACCATCTGAAAAGAGAAGCTCTCTAACCAAAAATGAGAGCAGCAGTAATATATGAGCATATACATAAACATTTAGAGGGCAATTGAGTGGACACAGTATATCCATTTAACCACACAACAGATAATAATATGCTATAAGAATGTACCACTTACTAATCCTCCATGGTTAGAGTGTGAATTTTTAATATTGTTATTTTAAAAAGGGCTCTAGTGAGCATTCGCCTATGTCTTTATATACTTCTTTGTATCTCTGATTAGCTTTTGGATAAATTCCTAGATGTAGACCTGATTAGTCAAACATGTGGACGTTACTAATATTTTTAGTATTTGTCATATATTTCTCCAAATATGCTATAACTATTTCTATTTACCCCAGAATCTTCTGTTTTGTTTAACATAAAATAACTTCTACTAGTGACTGTCCTTTCTATGTGCAATTATGTGTGCAACATTTATGTGCATGTGGGTTAAAATACACACAGGGCATTTCTATGCTAAATATAAGCAGATTGCCCTTAGATTTACATGTAGAGTTGGTAGAGACTTTAAACTAGAACATTATTCCAACAGAACAAATTTGTTACAAGAGCTTGCCCACCAAGTAATGAAGTTGTTTCAGGGTTTGAGATAAAGAACAGGAGACAAACTGTTTCTTGGGCCCAAGGTTTTTTTTTGTTTGTTTGTTTTGTTTTGTTTTGTTTTGTTTTATACCTAGAGAAAAATTACAAAATCCAAAGCAAAAAAATAATGGAGCTCTGGAACTCTGGGTAAGAGGAAGAAGTTTTAAGAAAGGAGGTTGTGATGGTTAAGTTTTGATGTCAACTTGACCCTTCAGGTAATCTTGGGTGGGTCTCTGAGGATGTTCACAGGAAGGCAGCCTCTCAGTAGGGGGCAGCATGTAAGGAAGCTCAAGGGAGGTAGAGGTAAGCATCCTTTCCTGTGTGGGCAGTGCAGGAGGGAAATTCCAGAGACTCGGGAAGCCATTAAGTCTGGGGAAGGGTTGCAAGACCCCACCCTAAGGCTATATAAAGGGGAAGAAATTCTCTCCTGGTCTCCCTGCTTGTTGGCTGCTGGTGCTTGTTCGTAACTTGCACTCATATTCTACTTTCCTACCCTTCCTAGACATCAGAACCCAGTTTCCTCAGCCTCACATCTTGGACTTGAAGAGCAGCTGCTCCCAAGGGAGCCATCAGGCCTTCTGGGAATTTATTTTACTACAATCCATTCTGTCAACTCTGTTTCCTCTAGAGAACCCTGACTAATACAGAGATTTTCAGAAAGGAGAGGAGGGATATCCATTCAACTGTGAGGAACAGGCCTTCCATGAGGCATGACTGAGGTGGGAACCTGGGGAGGTGGTATTTTTTCTTTTCAGTGTTCAATTGGGGTTTACTCAATTACCATAGCTGGAGAGGGTGGGAAGAAAAGACAGCTCTCTTGAAGTCTCACAAGAGTGACCACCGTTTTTTCAGAACCTTGGAACTCTGACACCTGACTATGATACTCCTTACATGACAGGTGTATCCTTCAGAGCATAGTCAGACTGAGAAACCTGAAAAAAAAAGTCAAGAGAGGAGGTCAGCAAACAGGTGGGTCTGCTGCCTTCAGGAAAGGAAGCCTGTTTGGAAGAGGTATTTTGTCTGATTCTAAAGAACAGAGGTGCACAGAAAGCAAAGAGAATCCTACATCACTTCTCTGTGCCTTTTAGGCAAGGGGATATGCTACTTACTTGATGTGACCTAAAGTGCCATTTCCTGGATGTCACCTCCCCAACACCAGACTTTCATTGTGTGCCCTCAGGTCTAAGTAGTAACACCTTGGGCTTTAAACTGAGAGGTCCCTGGTTAATATACAGCCAGAAGGGCTCATGCTTTAACAACTGAGCTCAGCAAGTAGCTAAAGCCACATGGAAAGGCCTGCAGTGTGTGATAACACTCTGGGTTGAATCAGGATAGGGTAGTGAGAAATATGGCCTGTGGACAGACTGACAGCTTGGTGACATATGGGGCAACATAGTGTTGTTTCTGAAGACCCTGAGGGGAAGAGCTTTAAGGTAAGTGCTCAGTAGGATCCAGACAATTAAATGAACTTGTCAAATTAAAACTTCTGTTCCCGTAACCATACTTGTCTGTAGTTCCTATTATGACCTAACAACAGAACTTCTAACGAATGAATCATTGTTAATGGGCATACCTCAACCCTCTACTTCCTGCAGGTATCCCCAGATGGGTATCTGAGGCAGGCCTTGCATACTCTTCTGACACCTGACTATAATACTCCTTACATGATGGACTCATGCCCATCGAGAAGACATTGGTGGGCTGGAGAGACTGCTCATTGGTTAAGGTGCTTGCCTAAAAAGCCTGACTACCTGGGTTCAATTCCCCAGTGCCTGAGTAAAGCCAGATGCACAGTGGTACATGTGTCTGGAGTTCATTTGCAGTGGCTGGAGGCTCTGGTGTGCCCATACTCACCTCTCTATCTCTGTCTCTCTTCTCCATCTCTCTTTCTCTCTCTGCTTGCAAATAAATAAATAATGAAGAAGACATTGGTTATGTTACGTCCATGGAAACTCAGAGGTGATTCCCCTGTGCTGCAGTAAGGCACTAACTCTCCAGTGGCCTCTCCCACTGGCACATTGTTATCAGTACTATCATGGCTTTCTCTTCATGCTTGTCACTGAAGTATGGTAATTTTTTCTAGTCATGGGTTTTAATCAGAGTTGAAGTCTCTGAGTTACTGACAGCTCAGGAGAGCTGTAACTGCTCAAAGATTGACTTCACACTGTCACCAAATCATAACACAAGCAAAAAGCTAGCGGCTCTCACTAGCTTCCTCCCGCCAATTAAAAACAAAGCATTTCTAAGCAGCGGGCCCCTTTTCTAAGCTTCACAGGAAGGAGAAGGGAGACAAATACCTATTTCTCCCCTCTTCCTTCCTCAAGTTCAAAGCAAGAAGCAGATACTGCAATTTAGCTAATGGTCTCTACAGGATGCTAGAAATCATTCCTGTGACACGCTGTGGTACTTACACGTCACTGAGCCATGTTCACTTCTCCTGACCTTGCAGAAGCTCCTCAGGAACATTTCCTGTGGCCACTTGTTTGTGTCTCTGCCATAGACTGGCAGAAGGGTCACGTGAGCTCCCCTCTTTAAAGATCTTGAGGCAAGGCTGGGCATGGTGGCCCACAACTTTAATCCCAGCATTTGGGAAGCAGAGGTAGGATTGCTATGAGTTCAAGATCAGCCTAGGACCACAGAGTGAACTCCTGGGCTAGAGTGAGATCCTACATCGAGAATTTAAGAGAGAAAAAAAAAAACAGATCATGAGGCAGAGACAGTGGCCCCTCCTGCCTTGGTTTCTTGTCATCATGTGCAATGGAAATTCTCTCCTGACCACATAGGACTCCAGCTGGGAGACAGCTAGGATGAAGCCAAGTGTTAGGCTGAGGGCACTATAGCTTGTACCTGATACCACAGAGAGGCTGCAGAAGATTGAAGTTCCAACCCTAGATGGCCCCTAGATATTTCTTATTTCTCTATTTTGCCATTAAGGTACTTCTCCCCGCTCTTCTGGAAACCCTAATCCCCTTTCTAGTACCATCATCCTTAGGGACCTCAGGGTGAGCTTCAGCTAGTCTTGTATCCATCCATCTAAAGTCTGAGGTCATCTTCTCAAGCAATTATCAAAGAAAGAGGTAACTGAAATAGATCAGTCAAGATAGGCTAGGTTGGTCCAGGGCTGTAACTCAGTGGCTGAGCACATGGCTATCATGAGTGAACCACTAAGCCTGGATGGAGCCCAGCAACAGGAAAAAAGATAGGCATAGTTTATGCTGTAGTAATAATGCCAAAATCTTAGTTGTCAAAATGAGCATTCTGCACCATGACTCAGGGAACTGAGCAGAAGAGGGGGTGGAAAGATTGTAAGAGCCATGGTGGAGGAGAATATCCAGAGACATGGCCCCCTCAGTAACAACATACAAAGGGGGAGGTGAAACTCCTAGGCTATCCATAATCCCCTGGACTGATCCAGCTTGTCCACTCCCAGTGATATTTGCTTGTAGAATTATGCTATTGTGTTCATTTCTCTTGCTCTGGGCGGGAGTAACCAGATAATGGGGAGGGGGAAAAAGAAGAAAACCTGTTTCCAGTTCTCACTCTAGGTTTGCTTCACGCACTCACAGTTCTCCAAGTGGCTTGCCAGAGTGGATTCAAGATTATATTAAAAATATGCTAAAAATGAAAAGGATGGGGTGGGAATGTGTACAAAGAGTAGAAAAAACTATTCAAATTTGGTGAGCTAGGGGAGAGATGCAATGGAGGGAGAAGGTATTGGAAGCCAACACAGGAATCTGAAAGGGACAATGAGCTGCTTGCTGCTAGCTTTCTGGAAGCATGAAAACAGAAGCACCAGTAAAGATGATTGCATCAGGCCAAACATGAAACAGTTACAGCTTAGAGCAGAGTTTGAAGGAAAGATATGGGAGATTATGATGGAGGCATAACTGAGGTGAAGAGGCAGTGGTGTGCAGAAGGATGGAGATGTCTGTTAGTCTTGGTCCTGGAAGACTGTTGAGCTTTACTGGAAATGCTTTGCAATGGCAGCAAAAACTCGAGGTTCAGAAAACAGAAGGGCAGAGGAATCACATTCTTGTGCCCTTGTAAATGCTGTGTAGATATCCCCATGGCAGAACCCCCACAGGAAGAAGTGAACCCTAAACATGATGGATGATGTCGTGTGGAGCCAGAATAGGGCAGGAAGCAGCATCTCAAAGATTCTGTGTACCTTGGTAACAATTCCAAGCAATGGGACTGCAGAGAGTCCCCACATCCAAACTGTCAGCAGGTTCCATTGGTTTTACCATAGATCCAAAAAAAAAAAAAATAAGGATACCTAGTGGTTTCTATTTTTAAATTATAATCATTATGTACAATATAATATTTTGCCACACTATAGTACCTCTCAGCTGTGTTTTTAACATAGAACCAAAGTAGCATCCATCTTGCCTCCCCCACCTGCCAGCTCCCCACAAGCCACTCTAATCTCTTGCCTGGCTTTAACATAACCTTCTCACTCATCTATTTAAATCCTTGTCTATTTCCCATGCAGACAATAGATAATTCTCTTGAAAATTGAATCCTTCTCTATCTGAAACTTTTCAGTGATTTCCCATTCTTCTCAGAGGATTCCAAGGCCTTCCCTTGACCTAGAGCCCTATAGGATTTGGACCTCTTCTCCATCACTGCCTTTCTCACTCAATTGACTTTGGATGAGCACTGCTGCTCCCTTCACCAAGCCTTTATTTCATGACCATTTCACAGGCTGTCCTCTGGGTTTGGGAGTCTTTACTGCCATAAACCAGCACTAGAGCCATCCCTAAGCCTTCTTCAGGTCTCTGTTCAAGTACCATTTTATCAATAAAGTCTTTGTTATCCATTCTGTTCAAAAGAGCAACACCCGCCCTGGTCCTGGATGACTTAATCTCCTAAACTTTTGCCTTAACCAATTTTGTGTGAAGTGAGTTACATGTAACATACTTGATATCAAACTTGTTTGGTCCTAGTATAAGCAAGTTCCAAGTGATAGAGCAGGAAGGATTCTTGTGCGATTAGTTCCCTACTGTAATTCCAGCACCTGAAACAGGACCTGCTAAGATGAGTCCAATTAGTATCTGCTAAATTTATAGACTGAAATTTACCCTGACCTCCTGTCTGCATGGATATAGCATTAAAGAGCTATTCAAGGGACAACGCACTTCTTTTCCTTGAGGTTCCCTGTGTGGATTCAAAGCCTCCTCCTACTACCTGGTATCAGCTGCCATGGATACGGGGTTTCTTAAAGGGGTCAAGGATGCTTTACATTAGCTTTTATGTCCTCCATAAAATTAACAACAAGCAAACCTTGAGTCCAACAAAGCTGTAATTTTGTCTTGCACTTCTCATCTGATACAGACTATAAGAGCTTGGCTCTGGAAGCTAAAAGCTGTTTCCAGAACTCTCAATGGAATTATACCTGTGTAATTTATTTACTTTTATTCATTTTATATGTTTACAAATGGGGGGAACGAAATCACAAAATGAACAATACCATAAAAGAAAGAAAGAAAAGATACCTAGTGGTTTCTATTTTAAAATTGTAATCATTATGTACAATATTTTGCCACACTACAGTAACTCTCAACTAAATAAGAAATGTACTTAACAGCCAGGTAAACATATTAAGATAGCTTTGTAAAATAAAATGGATATTACCTTGCTCTATCTTTGTGGATGTGATTTTCAATGGCAATATCAATTCACAATAAAAAGTCAAGAGACTAATGGATTTTTAGCCAATGGAGCTGATATATGTAAATAAGACCAGAGAAAGCATTGTACAAATGCTCTTGAAAGACCTTTGAAGTTATTGTCTCATTATAGCAGTTTTCAACTATACAACCAATAACAAAACCTGAAAATTTTCATTGTTTTTCTCCAAGTGTCTAATGAAACAAGCATAATGAAAAATAAACAAATATACAGATGGACTTTGGGAGATTCTCCCCTCCCATTTTTAATTTAGTTAATTGAGAGATGGGATCTTTCTGTTGTCTGTTGGCCCTGAACCTCTGGACTCAAGTGATCCTCCTGCCTCAGCCTCCTGAGTAGCTGGGACTACAGAACACTGCACTTGGCATGAATACATAAGTATTTTAAAATACAGGTGGGCATGGTGGCACATACCTGAAGTCCAAGTTACTAGGGAGGTTGAGATAGGAGAGCTTTTTGAGCCTAGGAGTTCCAAGTCCAGCCTGAGGAGCATAGTGAGACCTCATCTCCAAAAACTAAATAAACAAATTAGTTTAGAGTATTTAAAAGTAGTTTGAGCTGGGCATGAGGACACATGCCTTTAATCCCAGCACTTAGGAGGCAGAGGTAGCAGTATTGCTGTGACTTGAAGGCCAGCATGGAACTACAAAGTGAGTTCTAGGTGAGCCTGGGCTAGAGTGAGATCCTACCTGGATAAGGCAAACAAACAAAAGAAATTCATTAGAAAGAATCATTGATGAGGAAATAACATTTTTCCTTGTATCTGACACAATATTAATGATATTGAGGCAGTTTAGGGTGATGGGGACCCTGAAAGTAAGAAAAGGCAGGAAGGTCCTTGCCTGCATTCTCCACTGTGCTCCAGCTGACTTCTCTCCAGCCTAACCTGTTCTTCCACCTGAGCCTCCTTTATTAGAAATCCAATTCTGGCATTGTGGTTAGTCAAGCTTCAGACCCGAGAACACAGTATCATGAACCAATCAGCTGTCTCTCTGGCTAACCTGAGCCAGAAGGTATAATTACCTGGGGAGGGCTTGCACTCTCTCTTGGCTGGCCAGCATATATTCTTAAGCCTCTAGGTTTGGGTAAGGCTGAGAGGAAGGGAAACTCCTTTTCTTCTCCTACATGGACTTATCCCCTCTCACCTACCTCATGGTGGGAGCTTTCTGTTTTCTTCTTTCCTTTTCTTAATATGCTTCTTCCAGGCCCACCGCATGGACTCTCAAGTCATGTGGGTGCTCTCAGGCTATGTGGATGCTCCTAGTTCCCATTCCTTGGTCCACAGACTCTCCCTTCCTGCTCCTGACTTCTAAATAAATATAATACTCTAATAATTATCCTTCTCAGTTTAACTTGACAATTCTTTGGTTAATTAAAAGACAAGAACTCAGGGTTTAGGGTTTGAGAATTCTTTCCTCAACCCCTCTACCCTGTTTCAATAGGACATGCAATGCACGCAGATTCTAGAAGGTTCTTTGTATATATTTCTCTCCATTGGACCCTTGGATGCCACTTACAGCCTATTTCATATATAGGCTGTTGAACAGTCTCCAAAGGATGTGTATAAAATTTTACAAATGTTATTTCTTGTTCTAATCAGATGTGACCTTTGAAATATATAAAACTGTACAGAGAATACTCCCCACAAGACTTCAAGAAAATTCAACAAATTCAATTCACAGATAGTTTTTGAGCACATGTTTTGTGTGAGACATCTTTCTAGGCACTAAATATAATTGTGTGGCTTGTGAACAGAACAGACTCCACATGCTTACCTTCACAAAGCTCGCATTCTGTGTCCTGGTAGAGAAGCGGACCATATACAGTATAAGGACATTGATGATGATGACTGGTATGTGCTAGGGAGAAATATCAAGTGGAAACCACCAGGGAAGATAGGATAAGGAAGCAATTCTAGAGAATTAGTAGACATCACAGTACAACAGAGACATTTAAGCAGGCTTGATGAATGCTAGTATCTAGAAAATTTTTCCAGAGAAAACTGTGAATGCAAAGGCCCTGAGATGAAAGGACTCTGAGGTGATGGGACACAAAGCCAGTGAAGGGAGGACAGTGGATAAGGTCGGGGGTATAGGGTCTAGGGAGTAGACACTATGTCCTATAGTGACTCTAGCTTCCTCCAGTGAGGACCATGGGACAGGGTAGTAATGAGACATGGC
>PVHP010023775.1:0-26978 GCA_004024765.1 Zapus hudsonius | reverse complement strand
TTTTTTTTTTTTTTTTGGTGATAGATTTTCACTCTGAGGCCAGGCCCACCCAAAACACATGACATTCCTCCTGCCTCAGGCTCCCTGATGCTGGGATTCTAGGATGCTATGTATGAGTCAGCTTTTCTTTCTTTCTTTCTTTTTTTAAATTTTTGAGGTAGCCCAGGCTGACTTAGAATTCACTATGTAGTCTCAGGGTGGCCTTGAACTCACGGAGATCCTCCTACCTCTGCCTCCCCAGTGCTGGGACTAAAGGCGTGTGCCACCATGCTTGGCTCCTGCTAGGTAGCTTCCCTTCCTCCTTCCTTCCTCCCTCCCTTCCTCCCTCCCTCCCTCCCTCCTTCCTTTCATTTTTCAAAGTAGCATCTTGCTTTAGCCCAAGCTGAGGACTTTAGCCCAGTGCTGGAACTAAAGGTGTGTGCTACCACACAGGCTCTTTCTTTTTTTTAAAAAAAAAAAAATTATTTATTTGCAAGCAGAGAGACAGAGAAGAGAAAGAGTGAGAGAGAGAGAGAGAATGGGTACGCCAGGGCCTCCAGCCGCTGCAAACAAACTCCAGATGCATGTGGCACCTTGTGTATCATCTGGCTTTATGTGGGTACTGGGGAATTAAATCCAGGCTTTGTAGGCAAGTACCTTAATCACTGAGCCATTTCTCCAGCCCTCCTACTTTCTTTTTTAAAAAATTATTTTTATTTTATTATTATTTTTTTTTTTTTGGTTTTTCGAGGTAGGGTCTCACTCTAGTCCAGGCTGACCTGGAATTCACTCTGTGGTCTCAGGGTGGCCTTGAACTCACAGTGATCCTCCTACCTCTGCCTCCCCGAGTACTGGGATTAAAGGCGTGCGCCACCACGCCCGGCTATTTACTTTATTTATATGAGAGAGAGAGAGAAAATATGGGCACACCAGGGCCTCCTGCCCCTGGAAATGAACTCCAGACATATGCACCACTTTGCATCTGGTTTTATGTGGTTAATAGAGAATCGAACCCAGGGATTAAAGGCATGTACCACCACACCCAGATTTGGGTCTGTTTTTAATCACAGGGTTTTTTCTTCTATTTTTAACCTGCTTCTGCAAACCTTAAATTAACTTTTATAAGCACTTCTTCCACAAGGATAATTAAAAGTCTAGGAGGAAGCGGTGTTGGAGTCTTGGCTGGGCATCTGCTGGGTGGTAAGGCAGCAAACCTTGGAGCCCTCAGCCAGGTGGTTCAGGCCTGTCATAGGGGAAATTGTGTTTATACTTGTTGGTTTTTATTTCTTTTCTCAGTGTAGCCCAGGCTGACCTAGAACCCATTGCAATCCTACCTCAGCCTCCCAAGTGCTAGGTTTAAAGGCTTACACCATGCCCAGCACTTGATGCCCCCCCCCCCATGTAGGGTCTCACTCTAGCTCAGGCTGATGTGGAATTCACTATGTCATCTCTGGAACTCACAGCCATCTTCCTACCTCTCCCTCCCAAGTGTTGGGATTACAGGCATGCACCACCATACCCGGCCAAGGTTCTATTTTGTAAGGAAAGCATCCTTTTAATGGGTTCATCTAATTGATTCCCTTAAACATTTTTAGTTTATTTTGCATGTAGTTGCACACTTGAATTTTTGGGTTTGAATTTAGTTTTTGAAATTTAAAAAAAAATATTTTTATTTACTTTTAAGCAGAGAGAGAGAGAGAGAGAGAGAGAAGAGAAGAGAATGGGTACACCAGGACCTCTAGCTGCTGTAAACGGACTGCAGATGCATGTGCCACCCTGTGTATCTGGCTTTACATGGGTACTGGGGAATCCATCTCCTTGCAGGCAAATACCTTACCTGCCAAGCCATCTCTCCAGCCCTCTGGAAATTTTTATGTCTGAACATTTAGCAAGATGCCTTGCCTAGTTCCATGAAGTAAATTAGTAGAAATAAGCTTTGGTGATTATCTTCTAAAATTTAAATTTATTTATTTATTTCGATGTTTTCAAGGTAGAGTATCACTGTACCCAGACTGACTTGGAATTCACTCTTTGGTTCCAGGCTGGCCTTGAACTCCCTTCGATCCTCCTACCTCTGTTGGGATTAAAGGCGAGTGCCACCACACCCAACTTGATGCATTTATAGTTCTGAGACTGGGGTCTGTAACTTGGGTTCATAAAATAGTACAAACTTATTGTACTCTTGTGTTCTCTCTCTGTCTCTTTTGTTTTTTGAGGTAGGGTCTCTCTCTAGCCCAGGCTGACCTGGAATTCACTATGTAGTCTCAGGGTGGCCTTGAACTCATGGTGATCCTCCTACCTCTGCCTCCCCAGAGCTGGGGTTAAAGAGGTATGCCACCACGCCTGGCCTGTTGTGTTCTCTTGACATAGACTGTAAGCCTACAGCTCTGTGTGCTAACCCTGCTTTGGATCTTTAGGTATTGACTTGAACAGAGCTGGTTAGAGTCCATGCTGTCTCTAGTATGGCAGGATTGAGCAGGTCATATGCAAATCACTGAATGACTGTCCCCCTAGGGCTCCGATGTAGAGATGGTGAATTCCGTCACTGCCAGTGACAGTGGTGAGCTGAGCCCAGCACACTCTTCCCTAGAAGAGGAACTTCCAGCACCTCAGCGGGAGCCGGGAGGAGGTGAGCTAGCATATCCTGCCTTTTCTGGGCAGTGGTGCTTGTGAGGCTTTTGTTTGTGTATTTGAGGAATGGTCTCACTCTATCCCAGGTTGGCTTGGAACTCAGAGTGATCCTCCTGCCTCTGGGATTAAAGGAGTGCACCACCATTGCTTGGCTTTTAAGTGATTTCATTTAGCCAGATTCTTAGAATGTCCTTGAGAATATAAAAATGTCCCTCAGTGGCAAGTAATTGAAGTTTGTTAGCAAGAGAAGACTGTTCCAGTGGCCTGTGACATGGCATTAGGCACACCAACAACAGACAGGGAAATGACTTCTCTACCTTGAGTCTGTGTAGGCTACAGAGCCACCAGTGTTTTTGATGAAGACATAATCATGTTGCTCTTTGCTTTATGTCAGAAAGCAGCCAGAACAGCATATTGTTAGTGGGAGGAGCTGCCTGTCCATCCTTGGAAGAAATCAAGTCAGCACTTGAGGTAAACTCTTCCCATTTCTAGTTATGCCTAAGAAACTTGCATGGAAAAATGAGTCAGCTGTAAGCGGCCATGCTCAGCAAGTGTTCTGCACTGCTCACTCCCAGTGCCTGGTTCTGATTTAGAAGCATGATGTTCAAGAGCTGTTCTTTGAGCCTATTGGATGAGTTATTTGGAAATAGGTTTCATTCTTAAGTATACTGAAATTATACTGAGTTCATATCTAGTTTAAACTACTTGGCTGGACAGTTTTTACATGGTATCTTAGCATTTCCTTGGTGGGATGCGAACACAGTAGCTGAGACTGGTCGCATACAAAGAACCAAAGTGTTTCTTTCTCACAATTCTGGAGACTCAAAGGTCCAAGACTGGTGGCGAGTGCTGAGCTACTTCCTGTTGTGCTTCCCAGCTGGCGCTTTGCTGTCACACCCTGACCTGCAGTCTGAACCAGCGCATGGAAGCCCGATGCCCTGCTGCCAGTTACCTGTCCAGAAATATACTACATTCATACAACTTTCATGCAGCCATTATTACAGTTCTATTTTATTAGTCATGACTGGTCTTGTGCTGTACCCGATTCATAAATGGGACTTATTTGTAGGTATGGAGAAAAATATACCTTAGTTGCAGGCATCCGTTAAGCATATATCACCTGAGGATAAGGGGCTACTGGACTTTGGTGATTAAGTTTAGGGACAGATCCAGACCGTAGTATCTGTATAACCATTGAACCAAAAAGTTCATCAGCCTTTAAAAAAGTTTTTGTTTTATTTATTATTAGTATTATTATTGTTTGAGGTAGGGTCTTGCTCTAGCCCAGGCTGACCTGGAATTCACTGTGTAGTCTCAGGCTGGCCTCAAACTCATGGCATTCCTTCTACCTCTGCCTCCTGAGTGCTGGGATTAAAGGTGTGCACCACCATGCCTGGCCAAAAATATTTATTAGAGAGAGAGAGAGAATGGGCACAGCAGGGCTTCCTGCCACTGCAGACAAACTCCAGACACATGTGCCACTTTGTCTGGCTTTACATGGATCCTGGCGATTAAACCCAGGCCATCAATCTTTACAAGCAAGCGTCTTTAACTGCTGAGCTATCTCCTCAGCCCCTCATGTAATTCTTAGTGTGGTGCTAAAGGGTTTTATGTTTTCAAGCTAAAAGAAAGCATAGCTTATGGCTGTATGGTACTATGGGCAGAAGGCATCACTGTAAGCTGGGGAGCTGGTAGTGGTAGATCCCTGAGCTAGGAACAGAACGGAAAAGAAATCCCATTTTACTTTAGCCTCAGATTATGATGATAGGAGATAACTATGCATTTTGAACTATGGGGAAGATTGAAGATGGTAAATATCACACGTCTTCAGGCACAGGAGGCAGCGTCACCTGAAGACAATGTCTACTTTGGAACTGCCAGTGATGACTCTGACATCGTCACCCTTGAGCCTCCCAAGGTTGAGGAAATTGGGAGTCAAGAACTTGTCCTTGTTAAGGAAGCACACGGCTCAGAAGACTTCAACATGGGCTCTTCCTCCAGCAGCCAGTATGCCTTCTGTCAGCCTGAAGCTGGTAAGAGCCATGCTGACGTTGTACGGTTCTACATTTATGTAATGTCTTTTTGCTCACCCAAACTTTACTTTGAAATCACAACAGTGCTTTGTTCTGTTAGATGGTGTTTTCCTGTTCTCTAAGGCTTAGACCACAGCATTCTCTGATAGATGACAGTACTTTCCTTGTGTGCAGCCTGGCATCGACCCATTGGCGTCACGTGAAAAGTGAGGCAGGCCCTTGGCCATTGAGTTTTATGGCCAGCTGTCGTCAGTTCTTGAAGGAAGTCTAACAAAGTCTCAAGTCCTCAAAAAAAAAAAAAATGCATTTGGCTTTTTTCTTTTTCCTTTTTTGAAATAGGGTCTAGCTTTGTAGCGCTGGCCATTCTTAGAGTTGCCGTGTAATCCAGGTTTGTTTGAGATGTGTGGCAAACCTCATGCCTCAGTCTCTTGGATTCTGGTGTTATGGCTCTTGTGCTGCTGCTATATCCAGTTTCCATAGTTACGGAGAAACACTTTAGAACTCTGCTGGTGAACTCTGCTGGACGTTTTCAAGGTGCATGGACAACAGGAATGTATAGTGTCTACTCCAGGTTTTTTTTGCCACCCTTTGAGTTGATACTTGGCTCCAGCATCAGACAGAGGCATGTTTTTCCTCCCTTCCCCTCCCCCCTGTGCTTCTTTGTTTTGAGTCAGGGTCTCACCCTGTAGCCCAGGCTGGCTTTGAACTTGTGGCAGTCTAACTGTCTCAGCTTCCAGAGTGCTAGGATTATGGGTGAGAGTTCTCTTTTTAATGATGAGCTATTTTTAGTGAAACATTTTCTTCAAGTGCTTCAGTAAGCCTCTGATATGTTAGGGGTGAGGAAGACTCCATCTGTAGTTAGAGTAGCATGCCTCAGTCTACTGGTCCCTTGGTGTCCACAGAGGATTGGTTCTAGGACCCTGCAGGTACCAAATCTGTGGGTGCTCAAAACCCTTTCATGTTCTTGAACAGCCATGTGCTAACCTCTGAGGGCTGTGTCAGTTCCGGAAAGACAGAAGGCCAAATGATGTGACCAGTGCCCATGGGATTTGTTTCTGATTACTTCAGTCCATGCTTGTGGGATCTGGGCACCTGCAGCTAGCAGTGGTGATGATGTGTTTATTTCCAAGAAGTTAAGTAAGCTGACCTTAGAATTCAACAAGAGAATTGATTTTAATATCTGAACTTTAGAATTCCTATTGTATTCAAATAATCTTTTTCCCTTTCCTTTTGGCTTATTATTCGTTATATTTTTCTCTCTCTAGTTTAAGAATGTACATGGACTAAAGTAGTCAAGATAAAGCTGGAGTGTGGTAGAAAGAAGGGTTCAGGTTTAGAACCTAAAACACAGCACACACTTAACTTTTCCAGGAACTTAGACACCACCAAGCCCATTGCTAAAGTTTGTCACCTTTCTGAAAGACGTAAGATTTTTTTCAGGCTTAGCACAAATATTTTACTAAATATAATTTCACCAGCAAATTATTTCAATAAACAGAATGTTTAAAAATGATGATAGAATTTTGGATGGTGCTGGAACTCCTACCTACCATGGAGTAGCTAGTGCTGTGATGTGCTCTGCGAAAGCACGCTGGGGGATTCCCTAAGACTGCAATGACGTCACCAGCGATGGCCGGTCAGTGAACCTCTACACAGCTAGGTCATGACAGGAGTCTTTCCCTGGCCTTTTTTTGTTATTTTCATCTCCCGTTACTTGTTTTTTCTTTCCCTTCATCCTTGGAGCTTTCCAGCTTCAAGTTTTTCTTGTAAATTAGATAGTAAGGCAGGTTTTGTTTCAAGAAAATCACCTGCCTGGAATGATGGAACTCTGAGTTCTTGGCCAGCCTGGGACGACAGAGTGAGTTCCAGGTCAGCCCTGGCTAGAGCGAGACCCTGCCTTAAAAAACAAAAACAAAAGAAAACCACCTACTTCCATATGACCAACCTCTCCTCCTAAAGGCGGAGTTGACAGCTGTACAGAAGTTTGGTTGTGTGGGATTTTAAAGAGTTTAAATTTTAATTGTTACATATTAATTGAGCATAGATAATACTATTAAATGGTATGAAATGTATTTTCAGTTATTCTTTCCTTTAAATTATTTACAGTAAAGCTTTATGCATCTTTTTTCCTGTTTATTCACAAAAGCAAGGTGGTGGGAGAAGCTGTGGAAGATCCCCGAGTGCATGAGGGGATGGGATGGTCAGCTGAAGCGCTACCTTCCTAGCCAGCTCACTTTCCAAGGTGGCGTGCTGCATGCATGAACCTGGTCACGTTTCTCTTCACTGAGTGTTTTAAAGAGGCCTATGACTGTGCTACTGCTAAAAAGGTGTTCAAACCAGACCTGAGAAGCAGCTGGCTAAAGCTCACTGCATGCCTTTGCATTGCTTGCGTCTTGGACTCTGGACCAGATCTGCTTTGAGAGGACTTTAAAAAAAAATCAAAATATTTCAATCATTATATGAATGGGTTAAAAAAGATGAGCATGCTTTTGGATCAGTCTGGTTTGTGAGGTGATGCCATGAATGTAGATTTGAAAATTTTTTAAAGATATTTTACCAAAGGTTGTTTCTATATTTACTTAGAATACTATGCCAGAAATTCTGACTTAACTACTCCAGTCATGACTATGAATGCCCTTGTGTCATTTATTATGTAATGCTCTGCTTAAGTCTACCTTTCTTTCTCTATCCAAGAGGCATCGGCATCTGGGAAAATAGTGATCAAGGATGCCCAAAGGAGCATGAGCAGCACAAGGGCGTGACCAAGCCTCGGTGGCATCCGCGCCCCTGGACTTGTGCTCATTCACTCCTCAGTGATGTCTGCGCTTGTGCTTGAGTTCTCCATGGTCCATCTGTTGCCTCACCCTGTCCTGGCTTTCCTGTGGCATGACAGCTTGTCTTCTGAAGAACTGGCTGGCTTTGTTGTGCATGAGTGTGTTGGAACTCTGCCTATTTTTTCCTTGCTTCCAACTGCCTGTGAAAATTGTTAGCATATGAAGAAATTAGACATTTGGGGAAAATGGCAAGTGAGGCTTCCGGGGGCTTTTTCCTGGACTTGAGGTTTTCCCTGCAGTTCTTCCCTTGTTTTGTTCTGGACCTTTTCTCCTAGGAGCAGCACCAGCCTAGCTAGTTCTTAGTGTTGGGACACTGTTGTGTCACTTCCTCATGCTGACATCTTTAGTAGTAAGAGTGGCAGTTGAAGGGAAGGGCTCATCTGACTTCTGGAAGCCCGTGTTACACTGTAAGCGCTCTGAACCTTGGTCGTGGGGGTAGTTGAAGGGACAGGAAATAGGGAGCAGGGCACCTGTGGCAAGCGCTTGTGTGCTTAAGTACTTACACACTGCAGAGTGTTTCCTTCTGGACTAGTCTTTTTTTTTTTTTTTTTTTTTTTCAATATTTTATTTATTCATTTTCAAGCAGAGAGATACAGAGAGAGAAAGAGAGATAGAGAGCACCAGGGCCACCACCTTGTGGGTCTGGTTTATGTGGGTCCTGGGGAATTGAACCAGGAGCAAGTGCCTTAACCGCTGAGCCATCTCTCCAGCCCTGGACGAGTCTTTTTAATGCCGGTAAGAGTAAAACGGACTGAGACTGACGGGTGCAGAAGGACCAGCTGCCCTGGGGGCTTCAGCACTAAACAGGCTCTCAAAGCAGGGAGATGTTGATTGCAGCGGAGGTCTGCTGTGCTTAGCTTTATGTGGGTAAATGAATAGTTGTTTGTTTTGGCTGCCTCGCGTTTGAAGGCATGGAGGGCTAGCATTGATGATTCTGAATCACGTTTACCCTGAAAGCTTTTCTCAAAATCTTAACACCTAATCTGAATATTTTTCTCTTTAAAATAGTATTTTCATCTCCGCCTAGTGAGGACGAATCAAGTAGTGATGAGACTAATAACCAGCCCAGTCCAGCTGTTAGACGGCGCCGTGGAAGGAAGAAGAACATGTCTACCTCAGAACCAGAGGAACCGCTGCTGGAACAAGAGAGTGAGCCATTGAAGGAGCCCAGCACACGGCAGTTGGGTAGTGGTCTCAATAAGTGTGTTCTACTTGCCCTGGTGATTGCTGTCAGCATGGGATTTGGACATTTCTATGGTGAGTATCTTTGAAGTATGTGGTGTACCACCTGACTACTGAGAGGGGCTGATAGCCTCGTGTCAGTGATATGGCCTGGCAGGCTCTTGGGAATCTGTTTCTCATTTGGGAAAAAGGGAGATTGTGGTGCCAATCTCAACTTAAAACTTTTTACTTGAGACAGTGATTAAGAAATATAAATAATGAGCCGGGCGTGGTGGCACACGCCTTTAATCCCATAATTTGGAAGGCTGTGGTAGGAAGATCGCCATTAGTTTGAGGCCATCTTAAAACTACATAGTGAATTGTAGGTCAGTGTGGGCTAGAATGAGATCATACCTCAAGAGAAATTTAAAGAAAAGGAAAGAAAGATAGATGAGGTGTGGTGGTATACTCCTGAGATCCTAGCACTTGGTTGCAGAGGCAGGAATATCACCATACATTGTAGGTCACTGTGGCCTGTGCCTCTGGCCTTAGCTTTGTTATTCAGTATAGAGGTAGGTTGGTGGCTTGAGCCCAGGGTTTGAAGCTAGCCTGAGCTCTGAAGTCACATCCTGTTTCTTTTCTTGGTTTTTTAGTTTTTCGAGGTAGGGTCTCACTCTAGCCCAGGCTGACCTGGAATTCACTATGTAGTCTCAGGGTGGCCTTGAACTCATGGTGATCCTCCTACCTCTGCCTCCTGAGTGCTGGGATTAAAGGCGTGCGCCACCACACCCGGCTCTTGGTGTTTTTTGAGGCAAGGTCTCACTCTAGCCCAGGCTGGCCTGGAACTCTGTAGTCCCAGGCTGGCCTCAATTCACAGCGATCCTCCTACCTCTGCCTCCCAGTGCTGGGATTAAAGGTCTGCACATCACACCTGGCTCTTAAAAGTTTTGACTTGGCGCTGGTGACACATGCCTGTAAGGGTCAGGAGTTCAGATTTAGCCTGGATTGCATGCGACCCTGTCTAAAAAAAAAACAAACAAAAGGAAATTTGGCTTTGAGGATGCTGAGTATTTATAGCTTGTCATTTACTTACCTTCCTTGACCTGCCAAGATTATGCCGCATCCTGTATGCAAAATACTGAGATGTACCGGTACTTTCATGTTTCCTTGGACTTTCACTGCGGAATGGTGTACTTCTCCGTTTAAGGAGATGTGAAGCCCTCTATGTACTTGAAAGGCCCTCCTAACAGAGGTGAAGGCCTTCAGTCTTGTACGAGGCTTACTGTTGTTTCTACAGCAGTGACCCGCGTCTCAGTGACCCGCGTCTCAGTGCCAGGTTTCCTTCTCCACGCTGCAGAAATAACTCCATCAAAGCAGCTCAGAGGAGCTCCATGATGGCAGGGGAAACTGACATGAGCAGAGGCTGGACAGCACCTCCTGGCCACCACCAGGTAGACAACAGCAGCAGTGCCCAGGAGGCATGCTGCCGTTGTTGACGTTAGAGTAAGGCCCACTGGCCTTTTTTTTTTTTTTTTCTTGTCAAGCATAGTGAACTGCTTAAATTTTCCCGTGTGTACGCTGAATAACATTGACCTGCCGAGCCTGTTAACATCCACTGTTGTATGACGGACGATAGTTGGAACAATGATCCCATCCAGGTTAAGTTGTTCTCTGTGGATTAACAGTTTCCTGTGATCACAGTGCTTTTCATTTCAGGCACAATTCAGATTCAGAAGCGCCAGCAGTTAGTCAGGAAGACTCATGAAGTTGAAGTGAGCGGCATTAAGGACTATCCCTGGGCCCACCAGGAGCTACAGTCTTCGGTAGATTCAGAGGTGCGTACTAAATATGAAAAAGTATAATAGTAATAAAATAACCTGTAATAAACCAACAGAAGTCCTGGCATGGTGGTGCACGGGAGGCAGAGATAAGTGGATTGTTCAGAGAGACATACTGCCTTGAAAAAATAGTTTTCCTGTGCGAGTGCGTGCGTGCGAGTGATTTTTTTTTTCCTTCACTGCCTTGGCTTCTGGGTCCATAGAAAGGCATTGGGTTTAGGAGATGGAGACCTTTAGAGTGTTTTCCAGTTCAGACTTCTTATGGTAAGCTGGAAGTGTAGTTCAGAAGTGTTGAAGAGCTCTTTGGGGAGCATGTTCATGGACAAGGGAGCTGTGCACTCTGCTTCCTGTCGGAGGTGTGCTGTGCCAGCCTCTCCTCCATGGTGCTCTCCTTGGCTGTGCACATGAAACTGGTCTCCCCCTCCGAGGTAAAGTGCACAGAATGATTGTGATTACTGCATCTCATGTAGTCCAGGCTAGTCTTGAACTCACTATGTAGCCCAGGCTAGTTTCTAATTCAAGATCTTTTTGCCTGCACCTGAGGTACTATTAGAGCCATAATTCACTGTACCCAACAATTTAAAATTTAAAATATTTTTTGTTTGTTTTTTTCAAGGTAGGTTCTCACTCTAGTCCAGGCCAACCTGGAACTCACTTTGTAGTCCCAGGCTGGCCTCAAATTCAAATGGAAACATGCCGACTCGTGGTCATCCTAGTATAGCTTAAGTCTGTCACTAATGGATCTATTTTAAGGAAGAGGAGCTGAGTGAAGGCTGCTTTGAACTGCAGCAGGCTCTCCTTCCACACCTGATGAGCGGAGCGCAGACCACTTCTCATGCTTTCCTGGGACGTGGTGTGAATTAATCTGGGTTGTGTGAGCTCAGTTGTTTTCCTGAATTCAGGAAGTGAGTTACATACGTTATAGGCTTCTGTTTGGCTTCTAATGTACTTGTAATGTTTTGTAACTTGTCTGCATTCATGGAGAAATGTTAATTTGCATAGGACTAAAATAATAAAAACAAGATGAAGCTTACTGGTTTGTTTCATCTTTCAAAGAGTACAGTGACTACAAATAGAATTTCATGAAGTCCAAGTCAGCTCCAGATGTACTTTGACCTTTTATAAGAGGTCATTTGTAGAAGGGAGTTCCGGGTCTCAGGAGGCTGGGGTAGAAGGGTCTCCCTGAGTGTGAGTGAGATGATTTCTCTTATTGACAGGCAGGGTCACTTGCCAGCCTAGGGCTGCTGCTCCCTGCCACAGTCTCCAAATGATGGTTTAGACATGCCGGAAACCAGGAGTGAGAGCTAGGTTCTCCTGGAACCTGTCCTGCGGTCGGAGGAAAGAGGAGCTGTCTGCATTGTGTCGCTTGGCTGCATGTGTGCAGTGCTTGCATCCAGCTCTGGGCCTTTCGTATGTTAGACAAGGGAGCCATAGTCAGCTTCTTTAGTTTTGAAAATCCTACTAGGGATGCCCTGGGCTTTTTTTTTTTTTTTTTTTTTTTTTTGAGATAGTGTCTCACTCTAGCCCCGGCTGACCTGGAATTCACTATGTAGTCTCAGGCTGGTCTCCTACCTTGGCTCCCAAGTGCTGGGATTAAAGATGTGCACTACCACGCCAGGCTCCCAGCCATTGTTCTTATTTGATCTAGTTGCTGCTGTGCATTTCTTGCATATGAAACTTATATTTTTTAACTTTTAGTTTTATTTATTTTTGTTTTTCAAGGTAGAGTCTCTCTGGCCCAGGCTAACCTGGAATTCACTCTGTAGTCTCAGGGTGGCCTTGAACTCAGGGTGATCCTCCTACCTCTGCCTCCTGAGTGCTGGGATTAAAGGCATGTACCACCATGCCTGGCTTGTGGTATAGTCTTGCTCCAGCCCAGGCTGACCTGGAATTCACTATATAATCTCAGGTTGGCCTCAAAACTCAGGGTAATCCTCCTACAACTGCCTCCCCGGCGCTGGGATTAAAGGCATGCGCCACCATGCTCTGCTATTTTTAAATTTTTTTGGGTAAAGAAAAGTTTATTTTATATATATATTGTCCATAATGAATTACATTATTTAGTGGGCAAACAATGAGTTGTTATCCCCAATTCCCCAATGCCCCCCCCTCCCCATCCCCAATCAGCTGGATATCCTCCTCCGTGGGCCATCTGGATCAGTCCTTGTGGCAGGGGACCATGGATAGCCTAGTACTCAGCCCAGTCTTCCTGGCCCAGGTGTGTTGTTACTGAGGGTGCCATGCCTCTGGATATTCTCCCCCACCACGGCTCTCACATTCTTTCCGCCCCCTCTTCTGCTCAGTTCCCTGAGTCATGGTGGATGAGTATTAAGGCTGCTTTAAGGTTGTGAGCTTAGGGGTCTTTGTGTCGCAATTGTTGGTTTCTGTCACCCTGGCTAGAAAAGTTTATTAAGTATACAGCACAGGGAAATAGACTGAACAGTAATAAGCACTGCCTGCCATTTCCAGCTTTTAATATTGTTGAAAACAAGGCTAGGTGGCAGTGTATAGAAATAGACAGTAAATATAACAGTGTTACATGTTCAAGACTTAAATTCACCTTTTCAAGCACTTGACATTTCTCTTTCAAACAAAAATTCAGACATTGAGAGAAAACCTGGCGAGATGCTGGAGCTTTACAGAAGCAGAGCAGGTCGTCTTTGAAGTTCAGAAGAACAACTTGGCCGCAGAAAATCAGTACCTCAAGATGTCCCTGGAGAAGGAGGAGAGAGCAACAGCAGCGCTGCGGGAGGAGCTCGGGAGGCTAAGGGAGCACCTTCGACTCCTGGAGGACAAAAGGACGAGCGCCCAGCTAGTCAGGGAGAATCACGCGCTCAAGCGGCATTTGGAGGAGGAGAGACAGAAAGCCCACGGTGTCCATAGTCAGAGAGAGGCTCTCCTGGAAGAGGCCAGGGTGCTCATGATGGAGCTGGAGAGGGAGCGACAAGTTGCCGCTTCGCTCAGGTCACAGCTTCAGGCACAGGGCCCCTCAGGCTCCTCCAAGGTGCTGACCGAGAAACAGGAGATCGTGACTCTACGGGAGAAAGTCACCGAGCTGCAGCAGAGGCTGAACTTCGAGCAGCAGCGTTCCGATCTGTGGGAAAGACTGTACGTGGAGGCAAAGGATGAACGTGATGGGGAAAAGAGAGAGGCCAGAGGACAGCGCCGCGCTGAGAGGAAGCCAAAGGAGACGCTCTTGGGAACGGTGAAGGACACATTTGACGCCATGAAGAACTCCACCAAGGAGTTTGTGAGGCACCATAAGGAAAAAATTAAGCAGGCTAAAGAAGCTGTGAAGGAAAATCTGAAAAAGTTCTCCGATTCCGTGAAGTCCACTTTCCGACATTTTAAAGATACCACCAAGAATATCTTTAATGAGAAGGGCAATAAAAGATTTGGTACTACGAAAGAAGAAAGAGCCAAAAAGCCAAGGACAGTTTTTGGTGACTTTTGGCATCCACAGCACAAGGCCTCTCCCCAGAATCAGGGCCCTTCTCCAGCGAGGGATCGAGGGAGAGAGAAGTCGAGGCACTTTGACGAATTCAGAAAACCCACCGGTTCCCAGAAGGGCAGCACGCAGCGGGCCTCCAGGGAAAGTTGTCCCACTTTCAGAAAGGTGGAGTGTGTTCAGCAAGAGCCCATCAGCCCCTCCCGCACCATGAGCCCTGTGAGGATGGATGAGTTTAGACAGCTAATCCGCAGGTACCTGCTACAAGAACTGGGTACTTTCCATCACTGGGAAGAACTGGATCAGTTCATCAGTAGGTTTTTCTTCAATGGTGTCTTCAGACATGACCAGATCTTCACGGAATTTGTTAATGATATTAAAGATTATCTTAAGGACTTGAAGGAGTATCACGTTGCTAATGACGACAGTGACGGAGTGTTTGAGAAGTTGGACGGATACATATATAGACACTTTGGTCACACTTTTCCCCTTCCATATGGACCCAGGTCGGTTTACATAAAACCATGTTACTATAATAGTTTCTAGCAGTTGCTAACTGGATAGCATTTGTATCATTGTAAAGTTTCTTGGAAGGCTATTTGTAAGAGATAGACTTGATCACCATGGAAATTGCAGATAAACTAAAAGATCTAGTTTTAAAATTATAGCTATTGCAAATTTAAAAATTCGTATAGGGTAATCATTTTAGTCTTGAACAAATAAATGATTCCATGTCTGTCTTAAATCAGTTAAGGATATGTAAATCTAATTTGTTAATTTTCTTTTCAAGATAGTTTATGTAGCATGATTACTTTTAAGCGAAATTATTTTCCTTTTTTTTTTTTGCTCACCTGTAGGAAGCTAGAAATAAACACATATTTGAGTCAGCAATCTGAAGAGCTCATATGCAGTTCATATGCACACTCACTGCTACTTCCGGGCTCACTGATAAGGGTGTGGAATGATGGAGGCTGAATTCACAGCCTTTCAGTCACTGTTCACCAGCTTTTCATTCTGTAATATGGTGTCCTTCACATGCACACCTAGCTACATTTTTATGAATAAATGTGTCTGTAAAATAATGAGACTGATTTCTGGTGTCTTTAGTTAACAGCTGTCTAGTGCTGTAAGGAGCAAAGGGGTGGAGGCTGCTGTTGGAGAGCTCAGAGCTAGGTGTGCAGAGAGTGAAGCGAAGGGGTGATGTCTAGCTACACTTGTCAGTGAGCTTTTGAGAGGAAAATCAGTTGCAAGGCAGAGGAGGGAGTTTGCAAAGGCATGGAGATACAAAGACATACTAGACAGGGACCAAGGCGGAGCTGGGGTGAAAGTCCCTATGTTGTGCTGAAGGTTTGTTGCAGAACAGGAACTTCCAAGGGATTCTGTAGCCTTGGCCGCCTGCCTGCAGCCTGGAGGACCATTGGAAAGGGTGAAGCTCGTGGTTGGTTTGATTCATGAGCCAAAGCAGGAGAAGTGGAAAGAAGACAGAAGGACAAGTGTGTGTATACACAGAGAAACAGTGAACCATTACTCTTGTAAGAGAAGCAGAAAGAAGCAGTGACTTTCTGATTTCTGGGATTTGTTGGCTGTTGGGTTGTGAGATTATCCAGAGAATGTCAGAAGGAAGCTTGAAGCATGAGGCATCAGGAGTGCCTGTTGACATTCATTGGGAGGGTTAGTTGGTTCCATTTCCATCTCTCTGGCTCAGGCTTCTGTGAAGAGCGTCTCTCTCCAGGGAACCCAGCATCTCTGTGTGGCTCATAGAGGTTGACAGACACGGATAGATGACACGAAACACAAAGGAGATGTCAAGTGAAAGGAATATTCAAATGTTGACTACTTAGTTGTAGATTGAAACAATTTTCCTTGGGAACTGTGTGGCCACAGCTGGCACTATGGATATTGTGTGGTGACAGGGCCCAATGGCAGAGACCAAGGAACGTGGTTAGAACCACTTGTCTTCTGAGACCGTTACTTTTTTTTTTTTTTTTTTTTTTGGTTTTCCGAGGTAGGGTCTTGCTCTAGTCCAGACTGACCTGGAATTCACTCTGTAGTCTCAGGGTGGCCTTGAACTCATGGCCATCCTTCTACCTCTGCCTCCCAAGTGCTGAGATTAAAGGCATGCATCACCACGCCCAGCTGAGACAGTTATTTTTGCTTTGTCTGTATGAGAAGTGTACATATTTATGCTGAGGGTTGTAAAGCCAATGAGAGGAAATGATTTTTGGTCTCCCCCCCCACCCCCCAGGTAGGGTCTCACTCTAGCCCAGGCTGACCTGGAATTCACTAGTCTCAGGGTGGCCTCGAACTCATGGCAATCCTCCTACCTCTGCCTCCCCAGTGATTTTATAGAAAGAAAACTAGTGGAAACACATCTCATTATTTTATTGTCACATTTCCGTTGTTTTCGGTTCAGTATTTCCCCTGTTTTCTCTAGGGTTTAAAGAAAATCGCCATGACTATAGTAGGGTTATACTTCATAACTTTTTGCTGTGTTCAGTAGAATAGTGAAGAGAAACATTAAAGTTGTTTTTACTTCAAGTAAGCTGAACTCTAACATAGATAAAAAATGTGTTTACTACTTTCAGTCGACCTGATAAAAAGCAACAACGTATGGTAAATATTGAAAACTCCAGGCCTGGAAAACAAGAGCCGAAGCGCCTCCAGCCTCAGCCTTATAAAAGGGAAGGTAAATGGCGTAAACACGGTCGCGCTCATGGAGGACACATGGCCAGTCTTGAGATAGAATTGGGGCAATTACCTTTTGATCATAAATACTGAGTCTCAATAAGTTAAAGTAGAAACCTTAAGACATGTGGACGCTTCTTACATTGTTTGGAATGGAGCCTAAGGTGACACTTCCATGTTTAAAAGCTGGTTTAATGGCTTTCTCGTCTGCTCCCGAGTAAAGCTTACTAACCCGCACTTTGCGTAGCTTCCCCACTAGAAGAACACGGTAGCTCTCTTAAGGAAGCCGGGCATGAAGCAGGCTTTGTGCATGAAACAGGCGAGACTCCCTCCCGCACAGTGGAAAGCAGGCTCCGGTCAGGTTGGCGGTGACGGGACTTCATCTCATGTATAACCTTATGTTGCTTTTGTCTCTCTGTGGGTTCAAGAGCCCGTTGACTTGTGAAGACTTTGCCACCCTCTTAAGAGCTTGCCGACTTGTTCTTGAACTTTCTTGGACATCTGGATATGATGGGACAAACAAACAATAAAGCTACACCACGAGGAGCGCAGAGGTCCTCGCTTCAAACCTGGCCTTTATTAGTGCGTGTTTGAGTTATTTTGTGGTTGTGCACAATTCCTTCGTGCTGGTGTGTGGCAGAGCCATCTTCCTAGCTGATGGCAGGCTCCACTAGTGACACTTGGTGCTGACTGGTGCCCAGCACTGCCAGCTGCAGAACTTCAGCTCTTGGGTTTTCGTTCGTAGATATAGACGTGACTTCCGGTTCGACCCTCTGGCAAGTGAGTGTGGAAGAAAACAGCAGTCCTCTCGTAATTTCTTGAAATTAGGAAAGCACTTATTTCCTAGAAGTAAATACACGTTTAAATAAGTAGAAGCTACATTTTACTGAGTACCATTTCAAAGAATTTTAGAATTGCCAATTCTGATTTCTTTGCAGCCTTTTTCTTTTTAAAACAAGATTTCTCAAAGAATTAACTTACGGTAACTAACTGAGCTAGCTAAAGAAAAAAGCAGTTATGGAATATGGGGGTTGCAAATGGACTAAGGCATCAGTGAAGTGCATCTTGGGGTGTCTGTGAGGGTGTTTCCAGAGAGGGTTAACTGAGGGGGACATCCACCCTGACCATGCTCAGTGCCTTCTTGTGGACAGAGCCCCAGCCTTCCCCATTCTCTGCATCCCCGTGCTCCCATCAGTGCTCCCAGCCCACAAATCCTCGCCCTCAGCTTGCTTCTGGTCCGGCAGGATTGATCGCCAAACAAGTCATGTCGTCATGCCTGAGGGTTGGCCTGCCCAAAGGGTCGTTACCTTCTCTAGAACACTGAAGATCACCAGGTGGGTGGGCAGGGAGGCGTTGTGGGGAAACTCTCGATGCAGCCAACGTGAAGGATTCAGGTAAAACATGTCTGCTTCGTCAAGATACTGAGTTTTCCCAGTCAGGTCTGGAGGACACTGGAGAAATCTCATTGCGAGTGGACAGTGAACATGGCTGAGGAGATAGAAAGCTTTCACCACAATGTGTCACCCACCACAAGCATCCTGCACGCTCACCGGGCAAAGCAGAACACTGCTTAGGAGCGAGGGCTGTTGCCCACGTCCTTTCCATGAGCTCCAAGCTGGCCCGGCATCCACCCCAAGCGCTGGGATTACAGGCGTGTAGTTTCGAGTTCAAAATTTATCACTTAAACAAAGACTTGTTATTCTAATCTGTTAGACTCTAACCTGGCAGAAGAGCCTCCCCTGTGGTAAGGAACAGCCACACGGCACGGTCACGTACCTGTAGAAGGGAGTGGAATGGCAGGGCATCATCATGAACACGGAGGCCGGAGGGCTACCTGGTCCATCCCGACAGACTTTCTGAAGGTGACTCATGACGTCAAGAGTGCCTCTTTGATGAACCAAACCAGTGTAGAGCGCCAGGAGGGCGTTTGAAACGAGCAGGAAGCCCAGCGCTGCCTTCTTCCATGTCTTCAGGTGGGCTAGTGAGTACCCTGGATGAGGATGGACACGCTGACTAGGAGCCCTGGCCTCTGCAGATAGGCCTTTATAAAGTGTCTCATGGAAACTATCAGCTGATATCATCAGGCAGGTGAGGTCTCTGAGCTCACTGTCCTTATCGGAGGCACTGCTGTGGTAGGTGGGCCTTATCAAGTTTGAATACAGGTACACTGCATGTCTGAGGGGAGGGCACCTGCAATTGGAAGTGTCCTAAGGGGGTTCCATAAACGCATGATTGAAGTGAAAGCTGGAGAAAGCATATCTACACTGACCCATGAGCCTTGGCTTTCTTTACCTAAGGTAATGATTAAGGTTCTAGCTCGATTCTGCTGTTCAGTATAAATTGTAAATCAGTGAGACCCACATTCATGGCTTTAGAGTGGTGAATAATGTGTTACCTGACTTGAAATGTGAGGGAGGCCCTGACTGACTGAGGTGACCAGCAGGGCACAGGTGCTCCACGTGCTCCTGTCACCTGGCCTTCACAGTGGTCTCTGTTAGCCGTGAGGGTGTGCACGCTGGAGATGGAGCTCAGTGGTGGATGCTTGAGACCCAGCCCATCCTGAAAGGGCAGCAACAGACGCTGCCTTCGCTGGTCCGCCAGTCTGAGAAACAGCTCCAGCAGGTTGTGTGCAGTCACCCAACGCACATGCACTTCTCCTCTCACCGATCACAGTGGGTATCAGACACTGAGGAGGACCATGGCCCAAAGCACCATTGAGGCTCGGCTGCACTGAGGACACCACCACAGAGGAACATACGCACATCCATGGTTAGAGGTGCCCTGTGCACAGGAGCCAGGAAACAACCAGTGTGGGTGTCCATCAGCACGTGGATAGAAGATGCACCCAGAAAAAAACATGAAATCAGGCTGGGTCCCAGCACTGGAGAGGCAGAGGTTGCTGTGAGTTCGAGGCCAGCCTGGGCTAAAGTGAGACCCTACCTTGAAACAAAGGAGAAAAACACGAGCATGCCAGGCAACTTCCTTTGACTATCAATTTGTACAGATCTCAGACATGTGCTTTACAATTTAGACAAACACCTATGTATTTCATATATACACTTTTAAGTAGGGTCTGAGCATGAGAAAACAGTATGAGTGTGGCTTATTGAACATAATTTCCAGCTACGTAATCTTTCTACAGATGTCTATTTTTATTTTCGGAGTCTCACTCTGGTCAAGGCTGACCTGGAATTCACTATGTAGTCTCGGGCTGGCCTCAAACTCACAGTCATCCTCCTACTGTGCCTCCCAAGTGCTGGGATTAAAGGCGTGTACCACCACACCTCTTTTGAATGGTACGATGCCTTTATTTGAAGCCTGCAAACACATATTGTAAAATATTCTGACTCCTTTTTTTCTATATTTGCATGTAAGTGTGCCAGGGCCACTACAAACAAGCTCCAGATGCATTGACCATTCTGACTTTACATGGGTTCTGGGGAATTGAATCCTGGGCTGGCAGGCTTTACAAGCAAGCACCCTTAACTACTGAGCCTTCTCCAAGTCATTTATTCTGAATTAAACTTGAAGTTAGGGCTGAAGAGATGGCTTAGGGGTTAAGGCGTTTGCCTGCAACGCAGAAAGACCTGAGTTCAATTCCCCAGTGCCCATGTAAAGCCAGATGCACAAGAGGGCGCATGTGTCTGGAGTTCATTTGCAGTGGCTGGAGGCCCTGTCATGCCCATTCTCTGTCTCTCTCAAATAAATAAAATATTAAAAAAAAAACTTGAAGTTAATAAAGTTTTAATTCACGAGCCAGGTGTGGTGGCATATGCCTATGATCCCAGCACTCGGGAGGCAGAGGTAGGAGGATCGCCATGAGTTCAAGGCCACCCTGAGACTACAGAGTGAATTTCAGGTCAACCTGGGCTAAAGTGAGACCCTACCTCGAAAAACAAACAAACAAAAAAATTAAAAAATAAAGTTTCAATTCACAACATCTTAAAGGCAATGTAAAAATTTAGGTTTCCCCTGATCTGAGTAACATAAGATTTTAAGTAAGAGGGGAAAAATGGGAAAAAAAATCCAAAAAGAATCACAGAAGAGAATTACTTTAAAATAGACATTAGAGCAAGGGTTTCCATATATATATATCTTGGATATATATATTTCCCATGTATATATATACATACATACATACATACATACATATTGAAAAAAAAGTTTTGGTATTGGAGATAATTTCTCAAGCCCAGGCTGGTCTTGACCTCATAACAGTCCAGACTCCACCTCCCACCATAGAGTGAGTCTTAAAGGTGTAACTTTGTGTATAAAAATGTTAGGGTTAGAGCCGAGTGTGGTAGTGCACGCCTTTAATCCCAGCACTCGGGAGGGGAGGCAGAGGTAGGAGGATTGCCCTGAGTTCAAGGTCACCCTGAGACTACATAGTGAATTCCAGGGCAGCCTGGACTAGAGCGAGACCCTACCTCAAAAAACCAAAAATAAAAAAATTTAGAGTTAGTTTCCATAGCTATAAACAGGTATTCCCTTTGTAAAAATGAAGACTCCTTCAGTTTAGCTGTACATTTAAAATACCTGTTGTAAATCAGACATTTATTCACATTTTTAGTGAAAAACCTTCCAAATCAGAACCCACCACCAGAAGTGGTTTGGGGCCTCGGTGGCAGGCTCTGGGACCTCTACCCAGCATCACCGCTGACAACAGCCCCTTCCCCAAGTGGTAGGGCCTGTAACCGCCCTCTTGAGAGGCACAGGCAGGATGACTGTACAGGTTTGAGGCCAGTCTGGCTACACAGTCTTCCCCAACAGTGGTTTGGCCACCAGATCCTTCTGTTTTTACCTTTATATGGTGCCGGAAAGAAGATACTTAGAAGCCAGGCACCGTGGCTCAACACCTGTAAATTCCAGCACTAGGGAGGTCGAGGTGGAAGACAGACATGAATGAGTGTGACCTTGAAAAGCCAGGCATGGTGGTACATGGCTTTGACCCCAACACTTGGGAGGCTGAGGTAGGAAGATCTTCCATGAGTTCAAGGCCAGCTTGGAGCTACAAAGTGAGTTCCAGGTCAGACTGGGCTAGAGCAAGACCCTATCTCAAAACCTTAAAAAAAAATTACAAAAAGAAAACTGCAGTAATGTAATTTGTAATTAAACAATTCTCACAGCCTAGCTGAGAATAAACAATAGCTCATTGGGCACTTGCTGTCCTTTAAGTGTTTCTGTAAGCATTGTTTCTACATAAACATTCTATAAATATTAAAAACACTTACCACAGAACACCATACAGAATGGTACAACTGGATAGATAAACCTGAATTCTTTGTGGCCCAACATGCTATAAAGGACATTAAGAGAGAGTATTAATTTACCACACCACGTGGCTGAGAAAATAATGCATTTAAAATGTGAAATAGAACGCCAGGTCGTGGTGGCTTTAGTCCCGGCACTCAGGCAGAGGCAGGAGGATTACTGTGAGTTCAAGGCCAGCTTGGGACTACAGAGAGTTCCAGGTCAGCTGGGCTAGAGTGAGGCCCTACTGAATGGAGGCAGCATTATGAAGAGGCATTTAGACAGGCTCATAGGGGATACTAACTCCTGCCTGCTGGGAGGAAACACAGCTACTGGCCCTGCTATTCATAGCAGCTGCCGTGGCTGGAATTACTCAGGGCACACGTTCCAGCCCCTGCCCAGTGCCTGCCACACCCAGGTGTGTTGACTCAAGAAGCCTGGCTGCTCGCAAGTCTTTTGGTGGGTCTGGATCTCCCAGCAACTGAGGACTTGGCCATGGTAAGGTTGGGTGGGAAGATGTCCACCGGCCCTTAGACAAGTGGATGCTTCCACTCCGCCCTCTGGCTCTAACCTTCCCTGCCATTCCCCACCCCAGGCTGCTGCCAGGGTGGGGCAGGTGGCAAAGGATTTTTGTTTTCCCCAGGCCCATGAATCTTTAGACAACATGGGTGTTCCACCTTCATTGGTCATCGGTCTCTTCCCTCTACTGAGTTCTGAATAAATATAATAATTTAGCCGGGCGTGGTGGTGCACGCCTTTAACCCCAGCACTTGGGAGGCCGAGGTAGGAAGATCACCATGAGTTCAAGGCCACCCTGAGACTACATAGTAAATTCCAGGTCAGCCTGGGCTAGAGGGAGACCCTACCTCGAAAAACCAAAAAAAAAAAAAAAAAAATTTAATAGTCATCCTTCTCAGCCTGGTTTACCCAATTCTTTGTTTAAAAGCAGGCATAGCTCAGGTTTGAGGTTTACGTTTGAACAGCCCCAAAATATTAAAAGCCCCAAATCACTACCTCGAAAAACAAAACCAACAGCCAAATAATAAAGTGAAATAGATGTATTTATTTTCCCAAGTATTTGAGGTTGAGTTCCTTCTTCCTTCCTTCCCTACCTGCTGCAGACTACCAAGTGTTGGACCTGTAGGTGTCAGCCACCATGCCTGGCTTTGATTCAGTTTCTTCTTTCAGGAATAAGTCTTTCATCATACAATGGTTGTGATATATTAAAACTAATAAGCTGGATATGGTGCATACCTTTAATTCCAGCACTGAGGAGGCTAAGCCCAAGAATCCCTGTGAGTTTGAGACCACCCTGAGACTACATAGTGGATTCTAGGTGAGCTCGGGCTTTGAGACCCTACCTCAAAACAAAACAAACAAAAAAATCCTAATATATTTAAAGTCAAAGTGAAATTACAAAGTCCACTCTAAAAAGGAGATTGAGTTCTCTCTCTCTCTCTCTCTTACTTTCTTTTTTTTTTTTAGTTCTCCAGCCTAGGCTGACCTGGAATTCACTCTGTAGTCTCAGGGTGGCCTCAAACTTACGGCAATCCTCCTACCTCTGCCGCCCGAGTGCTGGGGTTAAAGGCCTGTGGCCACCTGGCCCGGCTGAAAAGATTTCTATTACTAATCCATTAAGTAATGCTTCCTGAATTCGGAATAAGCATACATAGCATTTCATTTTGCACATGTGTGTGGCACATATGTGAGACCAGAGGACAACCTCAGGTGTTCCGCAGAAATTTCAGTTTTTCTGAGACGGTCTCTCTCGCTGGGTGGAGCGCAGCGAGCTGTGCTGGGATTTCACCTACGCACCATGCTGGCTTTTACACGGGCGCTGGGGACTGGGCTCTTGGGGCCACCTCCACAGCCCCCTTTTGCTTCTGAGCAGGACACAGGGATCATGGGAATTGACCCCGAGCCCCAGCATGACTGCTCTCTCTTCTAGAAGAACCTCCACTTATGGAACGAAGTAAACTTAACGTTGTACCCGCACCAGTAAAATCTCACCTATACACGAGCAGCGTCCACAGCACAGCCAGCAGGAGTGTCTGGAACCTCTTGGGGGCTCGAAAGCAGCCATGCACAAAGAAGGGTAAGTGCGTCCCCAGGACAACTGGGAACCCTTGGCTGAAGTACCAGTGCCACGGGTGAGAGCCGTAAAACGTCCCCAGGTTCTGCAGCACGTTAAACTTCACAAAGTTAAACTGAACCAGAGTCCACTGGCACGGGCAAGGAAGAAACTCAAGTTAGTCAGGTGTTGGTGCTGGGCATTGGGGAGGGTGACAGGTGTGACAGGAAATCGAAATTTGAATGTAAGCCCTGGCCTCTGTACATGAATGACTTGGGTGACAAACTTTGCACATTTTTCTTCCATATATTGAAGTACTCTTTTGTTAACCTGTAAAGTAGTAGATTTCTTAAATGAACCTCAAAAATTGTGAATAAGGGCTGGAGAGATGGCTCAGCGGTTAAGTGTCTTCCCTGCAAAGCCTGACAGTCTGAGCTCGATTCCCCAGCACCCACGTAAAGCCACGTGCACAAAGTGGTGCATGCATCTGGTGTTTTTTGTTTTGTTTGTTTTGTTTTTGGTTTTTTGAGATAGGGTCTCGCTCTAGTCCAGGCTGACCTGGAATTCACTATGTAGTCTCAGGGTGGCCTTGAACTCCTGGTGATCCTCCTACCTCTGTCTCCCCTCCCGAGTGCTGGGATTAAAGCTGTGAGCCACCACACTCGGCCTGGTGTTTATTTAAAATGGCAAGAGGCCATTTTCTCCTTCCCTCTTTCTCCCCTCTTGCAAATAATAAATGAAAATATTGAAAAAAAGCAATGCCAGACAGCAATAACAACAGGTATTTGTCAAGTGCTCACAGTATTTTACATGTGTTACCTCAGAGACAGGTTCCAGGTGAAGAAACCATGACCAGAAAGGATCACAGAGCCAATATTCTAGCCTTTCAACCATGGATGTACGACTCCATTCCAGACTTCAAGGGGAATCAGAACTTGCCTATCAGGCTTACTGAAGCAAGAGTTTTCAACCACTCCCCAGCCCTATGAGTTTTTTCTTTTTTAGATTTTCAAATAGGGTCTCGCTCTAGCCCAGGCTGGCCTGGAACTCACTCTGTACTCCCAGGCTGGCCTTGAACTCATGGTAGTCCTCCTACCTCAGCCTCCCAAATGCTGGGATTAAAGGTGTGCAGCACCTCACCTAGCCCCTTTGGGTGCCCCTGTTCTGAAATTCTGATGGATTTGTGTGTGTGCTGAGGTAATGTCTCACATCACATAGAACTCCTGCTGTGGCTGACCTGACCCTCCAGCTGTCCACCTCCCCAGTTCTGGGATTACAAGTGCCCATCACATCTGGCTTGAAATGCTTAATGGAGTAAAAGGCCAGCATGAGGTTTCAGTACAATTAATGGCTAAAATAAAGGTAGCTGATAGCTTAATATATTTTTTACTTACTTGTCCAAAAAAGATACGATCAACTATCAGAGACAAACTCAAGGTTATAAATCTGAAAAATAAAACAGAACAGTTATTCAAACTTGAATCTGCTGGAAATTAAACACTGGCTCAGTGGTTAAAGGCGGTTACTTGCAAAGCCTGACAGCCAGGGTTTGATTCCCCAGTACTCACATAAAGCCAGATGCTCAAAGTGACGCATGCATCTGGAGTCTGTTTGCAATGGGAGAAGGTCTGGTGTGCCCATACACTGTCTCTCCTCTCTCTCTCTCTCTCTCTCTCTCTCTCTAATAAACTATTTCAAAGCATCAATACTTACATTCCATAGTCCTACGCGTGGAAAATCCAGGCCTGGCGTGGCTAGGTGTCTGTGGTCAAGCCCTTCGCTAGCCTTGGGTCTGACAAGGGAAGTGTAGCTCCGCTCAAGCTGTGAGGCCCAACTCTGCTGCTCCATGTTGATGGACTTGCCTGTTTTCCACTTTTATGAATAGGACGGTGAGTCTTAGAAGCCTTTGGTGTCCATAAGTAGTGTCTGTGTTGGGTACACACCTGTGACGGGAACCCTACTAGAAAGGAGAATGCATGCTCTCCACGGTGGCTGCGGGGCCCATGGGCCCGTGTGCTTTATCTTCTCCTTCTGACTAAGGAGATGAGAACTTTACAGTTGTGGCCTTTGCTCGGCTCTTTCAGCATTTGTCTCTTGAGTTACCTGTCATGGTTTGATCCAGGTGTCGCCCACAAACAAATGAATGTGTTCTCAGTGATCGAGCCTCAGCTGATGGCAATTCGGGAATTAGACCCTCACTAGAGCTGTGTTGTTGGGGGCAGGCTTATGGGGTTATAAGCCAGCTTCCCCTTGCCAGTATTTGGCACACCTTCCTGCCACTGTTTCCGGTGCTGTGGCGGAGGTGATGTTCACCCCTTTGCTCATGCCATCGTTTTCCCCGCCAGGTTGGAGTCTCCCCTTGAGTCTGTAAGCCTAATAAACCCTTTCCTCCACAAGCCGCTTTTGCTTGGGTTCTTTCTGCGCAGCAACTACAAAGCTGACCGCAACAGTTACCTTTTTTTAATATGTATGTTTAATTATTCACTTGCAAACACAGACCGAATGGACATACCAGGACCTCCAGCCACTGCTAATGAACTCCAGACACATGCCACCTTGTGCATCTGGCTTATGTGGGCACTGGGGCACGCTTTTCAGGAGAGCGCCTTAACTGATGAGCCGTCTTTCCAGTCCACATTCTAATCTCGATATGAGGTTTGGGTTGATGACACACAATGCAGTGATCTCCTGGTCTGTGACTGGCCTTTGCATTCTCCTAAGGAATCCGCTAAACACATGTCTTTATTGTTTGTTGGTGTTTTGTGAGGGGCTCTGGCAAAACCCCAGACTTCATGCATGCTAAGCAATCACTCTGCCTTGAGCCACACCTCCAACCCATAGGTCTTTGAATTTAATGTGCTCCAATGAACCTTCTGCTTTTGTTGTTTCTTTGGACAGGGTGTCACTCCTGCCCAGGCTGGCCTGGCCCTAACTCTGGAGCCTTGAATTCAAGGTGATCCTCCTACCTCAGTGCTAAGATTAAAGGTATTTGCCACGATGCTTGGCTTCAAATGTATCTTTAAAAATAATATCAGCCGGGCGTGGTGG